>CM051242.1:968210-995710 GCA_027917425.1 Gastrophryne carolinensis
AGCTCCCCTTCCTGTATAATACATTGTAACAGCCAGCCAGCTCCCCTTCCTGTATAATACATTGTAACAGCCAGCCAGCTCCACTTCCTGTATAATACATTGTAACAGCCAGCCAGCTCCCCTTCCTGTATAATACATTGTAACAGCCAGCCAGCTCCACTTCCTGTATAATACATTGTAACAGCCAGCCAGCTCCTCTTCCTGTATAATACATTGTAACAGCCAGCCAGCTCCCCTTCCTGTATAATACATTGTAACAGCCAGCCAGCTCCCCTTCCTGTATAATACATTGTAACAGCCAGCCAGCTCCCCTTCCTGTATAATACATTGTAACAGCCAGCCAGCTCCCCTTCCTGTATAATACATTGTAACAGCCAGCCAGCTCCCCTTCCTGTATAATACATTGTAACAGCCAGCCAGCTCCCCTTCCTGTATAATAAATTGTAACAGCCAGTCAGCTCCCCTTCCTGTATAATACATTGTAACAGCCAGTCAGCTCCCCTTCCTGTATAATACATTGTAACAGCCAGCCAGCTCCCCTTCCTGTAAAATACATTGTAACAGCCAGCCAGCTCCCCTTCCTGAATAATACATTGTAACAGCCAGCCAGCTCCCCTTCCTGTATAATACATTGTAACAGCCAGCTCCCTGTCCTGTATAATACATTGTAACAGCCAGCCAGCTCCCTGTCCTGTATAATACATTGTAACAGACAGCCAGCTCCCTGTCCTGTACAATACATTGTAAAAGCCATCCAGCTCCCCTTCCTGTATAATACATTGTAACAGCCATCCAGCTCCCCTTCCTGTATAATACACTGTAACAGCCATCCAGATCCCCATCCTGTATAATACATTGTAACAGCCATCCAGCTCCCCTTCCTGTATAATACACTGTAACAGCCATCCAGCTCCCCTTCCTGTATAATACACTGTAACAGCCAGCCAGCTCCCCTTCCTGTATAATACATTGTAACAGCCAGCAAGCTCCCCTTCCTGTATAATACATTGCAACATCCAGCCAGCTCTCCTACCTATATAATACATTGTAACAGCCAGCCAGCTCTCCTACCTATATAATACACTGTAACAGCCAGCTCCCCTTCCTGTATAATACATTGTAACAGCCAGCCAGCTCCCCTTCCTGTATAATACATTGTAACAGCCAGCCAGCTCCCCTTCCTGTATAATACACTGTAACAGCCAGCCAGCTCCCCTTCCTGTATAATACATTGTAACAGCCAGCCAGCTCCCCTTCCTGTATAATACATTGTAACAGCCAGCCAGTTCCCCTTCCTGTATAATACATTATAACAGCCAGCCAGCTCCCCTTCCTGTATACTACATTATAACAGCCAGCCAGCTCCCCTTCCTGTATAATACATTGTAACAGTCAGCCAGCTCCCCTTCCTGTATAATACATTGTAACAGCCAGCCAGCTCCCCTTCCTGTATAATACATTGTAACAGTCAGCCAGCTCCCCTTCCTGTATAATACATTATAATAGCCAGCCAGCTCCCCTTCCTGTATAATACATTGTAACAGCCAGCCAGCTGCCCTTCCTGTATAATACATTGTAACAGCCAGCCAGCTCCCCTTCCTGTATAATACATTGTAAGAGCCAGCCAGCTCCCCTTCCTGTATAATACATTGTAACAGCAAGACAGCTCCCCTTCCTGTATAATACATTGTAACAGCCAGACAGCTCAACTTCCTGTATAATACATTGTAACAGCCAGCCAGCTCCCCTTCCTGTATAATACATTGTAACAGCCAGCCAGCTCCCCTTCCTGTATAATACATTGTAACAGCCAGCCAGCTTCCCTTCCTGTATAATACATTGTAACAGCCAGCCAGCTCCCCTTCCTGTATAATACATTGTAACAGCCAGCCAGCTCACCTTCCTGTATAATACATTGTAACAGCCAGCCAGCTCACCTTCCTGTATAATACATTGTAACAGCCAGCCAGCTCCCCTTCCTGTATAATACATTGTAACAGCCAGCCAGCTCCCCTTCCTGTATAATACATTGTAACAGCCAGCCAGCTCCACTTCCTGTATAATACATTGTAACAGCCAGCCAGCTCCCCTTCCTGTATAATACATTGTAACAGTCAGCCAGCTTCCCTTCCTGTATAATGCATTATAATAGCCAGCCAGCTCCCCTTCCTGTATAATACATTGTAACAGCCAGCCAGCTCCCCTTCCTGTATAATACATTGTAACAGCCAGCCAGTTCCTCTTCATGTATAATTCATTGTATCAGTCAGCCAGCTCCCCTTCCTGTATAATACATTATAACAGCCAGCCAGCTCCCCTTCCTGTATAATACATTGTAACAGCAAGACAGCTCCCCTTCCTGTATAATACATTGTAACAGCAAGACAGCTCCCCTTCCTGTATAATACATTGTAACAGCAAGACAGCTCCCCTTCCTGTATAATACATTGTAACAGCAAGACAGCTCCCCTTCCTGTATAATACATTATAACAGCCAGCCAGCTCCCCTTCCTGTATAATACATTGTAACAGCAAGACAGCTCCCCTTCCTGTATAATACATTGTAACAGCCAGATCCCCTTCCTGTATAATACATTATAACGGCCAGCTCCCCTTCCTGTATAATACATTTTAACAGCCAGCCAGCTCCCCTTCCTGTATAATACATTGTAACAGTCAGCCAGCTCCCCTTCCTGTATAATACATTGTAACAGCCAGCCAGCTCCCCTTCCTGTATAATACATTGTAACAGCCAGCCAGCTCCCCTTCGTGTATAATACATTGTAACAGCCAGCCAGCTCCCCTTCCTGTATAATACATTATAACAGCCAGCTCCCCTTCCTGTATAATACATTGTAACAGCCAGCTCCCCTTCCTGTATAATACATTGTAACAGCCAGCCAGCTCCCCTTCCTGTATAATACATTGTAACAGCCAGCCAGCTCCCCTTCCTGTATAATACATTGTAACAGCCAGCCAGCTCACTGTGCTGTATAATACATTGTAACTGTCAGCCAGCTCCCCTTCCTGTATAATACACTGTAACAACCAGCCAGCTCCCCTTCCTGTATAATACATTGTAACAGCCAGCCAGCTCCCCTTCCTGTATAATACATTGTAACAGCCAGCCAGCCAGTTCCCCTTCCTGTAAAATACATTGTAACAGCCAGCCAGCTCCCCTTCCTGTAAAATACATTGTAACAGCCAGCCAGCTCACTGTGCTGTATAATACATTGTAACTGTCAGCCAGCTCCCCTTCCTGTATAATACACTGTAACAACCAGCCAGATCCCCTTCCTGTATAATACATTGTAACAGCCAGCCAGCTCCCCTTCCTGTATAATACATTGTAACAGCCAGCCAGCTCACTGTGCTGTATAATACATTGTAACTGTCAGCCAGCTCCCCTTCCTGTATAATACATTGTAACAGCCAGCCAGTTCCCCTTCCTGTATAATACATTGTAACAGCCAGCCAGCTCACTGTGCTGTATAATACATTGTAACAGCCAGCCAGCTCCCCTTCCTGTAAAATACATTGTAACAGCCAGCCAGCTCCCCTTCCTGTATAATACACTGTAACAACCAGCCAGATCCCCTTCCTGTATAATTCATTGTAACAGCCAGCCAGTTCCCCTTCCTGTATAATACATTGTAACAGCCAGCCAGCTCCCCTTCCTGTATAATACATTGTAACAGCCAGCCAGCTCACTGTGCTGTATAATACATTGTAACAGCCAGCCAGCTCCCCTTCCTGTATAATACATTGTAACAGCCAGCCAGCTCCCCTTCCTGTATAATACATTGTAACAGCCAGCCAGCTCACTGTGCTGTATAATACATTGTAACTGTCAGCCAGCTCCCCTTCCTGTATAATACACTGTAACAACCAGCCAGCTCCCCTTCCTGTATAATACATTGTAACAGCCAGCCAGCTCCCCTTCCTGTATAATACATTGTAACAGCCAGCCAGCTCCCCTTCCTGTAAAATACATTGTAACAGCCAGCCAGCTCACTGTGCTGTATAATACATTGTAACTGTCAGCCAGCTCCCCTTCCTGTATAATACACTGTAACAACCAGCCAGATCCCCTTCCTGTATAATACATTGTAACAGCCAGCCAGCTCCCCTTCCTGTATAATACATTGTAACAGCCAGCCAGCTCACTGTGCTGTATAATACATTGTAACTGTCAGCCAGCTCCCCTTCCTGTATAATACATTGTAACAGCCAGCCAGTTCCCCTTCCTGTATAATACATTGTAACAGCCAGCCAGCTCACTGTGCTGTATAATACATTGTAACAGCCAGCCAGCTCCCCTTCCTGTAAAATACATTGTAACAGCCAGCCAGCTCCCCTTCCTGTATAATACACTGTAACAACCAGCCAGATCCCCTTCCTGTATAATTCATTGTAACAGCCAGCCAGTTCCCCTTCCTGTATAATACATTGTAACAGCCAGCCAGCTCCCCTTCCTGTATAATACATTGTAACAGCCAGCCAGCTCACTGTGCTGTATAATACATTGTAACTGTCAGCCAGCTCCCCTTCCTGTATAATACATTGTAACAGCCAGCCAGTTCCCCTTCCTGTATAATACATTGTAACAGCCAGCCAGCTCACTGTGCTGTATAATACATTGTAACAGCCAGCCAGCTCCCCTTCCTGTATAACACACTGTAACAACCAGCCATCTCCCCTTCCTGTATAATATACTGTAACAACCAGCCAGCTCCCCTTCCTGTATAATTCATTATAACAGCCAGCCAGTTCCCCTTCCTGTATAATGCATTGTAACAGCCAGCCAGCTCCCCTTCCTGTATAATACATTGTAACAGCCAGCCAGCTCCCCTTCCTGTATAATGCACTGTAACAACCAGCCTGCTCCCCTTCCTGTATAATACACTGTAACAACCAGCCAGCTCCCCTTCCTGTATAATACATTGTAACAGCCAGCCAGCTTCCCTTCCTGTATAATACATTGTAACAGCCAGCCAGCTCCCCTTCCTGCATAATACATTGTAACAGCCAGCCAGCTCCCCTTCCTGTATAATACATTTTAACAGCCAGCCAGCTCCCCTTCCTGTATAATACATTGTAACAGCCAGCCAGCTCCCCTTCCTGTATAATACACTGTAACAGCCAGCCAGCTCCCCTTCCTGTATAATACACTGTAACAACCAGCCAGCTCCCCTTCCTGTATAATACATTGTAACAACCAGGCTAAGGCTGATTATAACAACTGTAGCAAAAGTTATTTGTAAATGGTTTATGTTTGTTCTGTGAAAGTAAATCGAACTAATGTTTAGACAGCAAAACAATATTCTGCCTCTAAGTCCGTCCGCTGTTTGTCCAGTTTGCAGTGCAGAAGATGCGTGGTGGTCGGCAATGGCTACAGACTGAAGAACAGCTCCCTGGGCGAGATCATCAACCGATACGATGTGGTGATCAGGTGAGACAACCGTAATATCTAGTGGAAATGGATTAATGCACACCACTCACAAGGTTTGTTTGCAAATAAAGGTTATATTGAAATAGAACAAAATTCAAATATATACATGACTTTCATACAGATTGTATTCTCAAGAAAAGGATACAGTATTAGTATTGCAATATACAGAGATATGTGCAGTCTCCATGATCATAGTTCACCTCAAAATAATAGAGAGATAATGAGTATACTAAGTGGACAGTTATATGATAACAGGCAAAAAGGACCTTTGGACACTATACCTATGAGGTGGTGACTAAACTGGTCCTGAAGAATGTAATCGTTAGGTTGCTTTGTATGAAACAATCTCTGACCACAGTAGTCAAGGAAACATGATGATTGTGGTATAAACAACATAAGGTCTATGTGAATTATCTGGTCAGAATATGTCTCAATAGCCAAGCATCATACCAGACTAAGTCAGATAATACAATCAATCATACAAGCAATAAAATCATGACGTTCATCATAACAGAATAAAGAGACAAGTATGTAACATGATTACCAAGTGACAGAGCACTGTGATCGCGTGCGTTGCCAACGTTTCGAGGCCAAGGCCCCTTTCTCAAGGCTGCGATCAAGAGGAGTCAGAAATGGTACCTTATATGTGTGTGTGTGCATGGCGTCCCCCCTGGCCGGCCAGTGTGGCGTTTCCGGGCGCGCTCGTGGAGTGCGTTCCGGTACGTCACATCCGGCGACGCGGTCCCGGCTGGCGTCACTTCCGCCGGTGGATGGCATTGTAAGTCTGCCATCCACCACATGGTGACGTCAGCGAGCGGGGCCTGCGTCCCACGGATAGCTGCTGACACTTTGTACAAGCTTTATTTATCAGGCTGGGGAAAGAACAAATAAACAAGCGTGCATTCGGCTGTGACTTTTAACAGAAAATAGGTAGCAACGCAGTGTCAGGCAGCGGGGGAGATGTTTATTCAGGGTGGAGGCCGTAGGACTTGTCCCTATGGAAAAAAATATAAAAAACATATGATTAAAACCAAGTAAAATATATGATCTACAGTGCTGTTTATATGTGCTATATAGCTTCTAACCTGGATTTATTGGTAACTGCATGGTATGGCAATACATTACACTTCAATCCATATATAGATAGCATATGTAAGTCAGTCGTGGAGGTGAAGATTATTTGAGAAATGATTGTAATGGCCATAATTGGGTAAGGGGGAAGAGGTGAATCGCTAGGGTGGTATTCCTGCAGGAGGGGTGGCTGTGATATATGGCTAAGCAGCTACTTAGTATGCCAAAGTTTCAGAGATTGATATTCTAGCATTACCTGCTAAATTGTCCTCTAGGATGTGAGGATGTGTATCCCTAGGGTGCTGTAGGCCCTTAAGGTGGTTGTAAGTTGTATATTCCACGTCTATATCAAGAAAGAAGAGTTACTAGGGGAATAGAAACCTGAATTGGTAGAAATCAGAATAATCTGGTTTTAGATACAAGGAGAAAATATGCAGTCACATAGGGGACATATCAGAGAGAGGCGGTTACTATTGCGCCATATGTCTAATGTGCTTTAAGAGCCCCTAGTTCTTCTAATGGATTACCTTGGGGGTCAATGAAGGGTAGGATATCTGTAGGATCTTCGGGCAATTGATAATTGTGCAAAATCGGGCGTTCCCTCTTTGTAGCAGAGGTAGTCCTTTCGTGTGCTTCTGGAGGAAAAAGAGGTAATATTAGGTCAGCAACTTGCATAAAGGCTTTATAAGAATGGTGCATAGTCCGTCTCTTCATTAAGGCCCCGTGGCGCTTTTGTTTGTAGGGTATATATCCAGTGGAGTTCACGTAGTAGAGTCAAGTTCCTGTCACCCCCTCTTGATGGTGGTTTAACCTGCTCACTAGTTTGAAATCTGAGTTGTGACACCTGATGTCCTGCTTCAATGAAATGGCGGGTCAGGGGGGAGTCTAGGTCAGATCGTCGGATCGCACTACGTTGTTCACTTATACGGGTCCTAACTTCCCTGATTGTTTTACCGATGAATGCTAGGCCACATGGGCATTTGATAATTTAAATGACAAAGTCAGAACTACAGTTCAAGAAAGATCTGATTGGTAGTTTCTTGCCAGTTTGTGGGTGTGTGAAGAAGTCCCCCTTGGTCACGTAGCCACATTAGGCACAGTGGCCACATGGGTACATGCCTTTAATCCGGGGATGAGTCGTAAGCCAGTTCTGAGGGGTCTCCTTAGTCATAGTGAGTGGGGTTTCCACCCTAATGAGACGGTTCCTAATGTTCCTAGGTCGTTTTTTCACAAATAAAGGGGGATGGTTAAAGATATCTTGTAGACGTTCGTCTGCTGAAAGTATGTGCCAATGTTTTTTTATGATGTGTTCAATTTGAGGGGATACTCTCGAGTATGTTAGTATCACAGGTACCCGTGATGGTAACTGTTTGGGTCTATGTTGTAATAACGAAGCTCTGGATTGTGAGAGGGCCTTTTGTTTGGCCTCTTCCAGAATGTGGACAAAAGTGTCCTGGTCTGTAATGATCCTTCTTAATCTTATGTATCGGCTGTAGGGTAGACTTTCTTTCATACGTTTGGATGAAAACTGTTAAAGTGTAAAAATGTGTTTTTATCTGTCTCTTTCTTGTATAGGTTGTGTGATCTTGTAGTGTCACTAGGACATCTAGGAAATGTACATGTTCATGACTGTAGTCTAGTGGAAATCTAATGGTTGGCTCTGCTGAGTTCAAATGGGTCACAAATTGGAGTAGAGTCTGCTGTGGACCATGCCATAGAAAGAAGACATCATCAATGTATCTAGCCCAATACATGACGTGGGACATAAATAGAGGATCAGTGTATACATGTTGTGTTTCGAAGTGATCCATGTAGAGGTTTGCGTACGCTGGGGCAACATTAGACCCCATAGCGGTTCCTTGTAACTGCAAATAGAAATTCTTTTCATATCTGAAGTAGTTCTTGGTGAGGACTATCCATAGGAGGTCTAGACAGAATCTATTAAAGTCAGGAGTGTCACCCATCTCGGCTAGTGCTTGTGCTACAGCGGAAAGGCCAGCATTATGTGGAATGGATGTGTATAGCGATGACGCATCCATACTACACAGAATAGTTTCAGTCGGGAGTGTGCCTAGATTGCCGATCTTGTTCAGGAAGTCCCCTGTATCTAATAGATACGATCTTGTTTGCATGACTTTTGGTTGTAGTACTTTATCTAAAAATGTGGCAATATTCTGAAAGACTGATTCAGTTCCGGCCACTATTGGGCGTCCGGGTGGGTGAGTAAGGTGCTTGTGTATCTTCGGCAAAATGTAAAATACTGGGGTGATAGGTGATTTAGTGATCATGTATTCCATCTGTTTTTTATTAATAATACCTCTGTCATGGGCCTGCGTGACCAGTCTATCTATTTCTGTCTTGATGGTGGGTAGGGGGTCAGTGCTGAGTTTCTGATAGACTTGTGGGTCGTTTAGCTGTGCCATAACCGTAGTGTGGTAATATGCCCTGTCGAGTATCACGGTGGCCCCTCCTTTGTCTGCTGGTTTTATAATGATTGTAGGGTCCGTGGAAAGAGATTTCAGGGCCCCTCTTCTGCTCTAGTTAGATTGCCCCTCTGTGGTCTAGAACCTGGATCAAACCATTTCAAATGTTGAATATCTCTTTGTACTAAATTAATATATGTCTAGACATTAGGGGGGGTAGTGGGGGGTACCCACCTACTCTTGGGTTTACATGCAGCGAGTCCTGGTCTCTCTGAATTGGTGCTTTGTCCTGGTCGTTCAGATACATCTGTCATGGGGGCTGTGGTTGCAAAAAAAGATTTCAAACGGATAGTCCTAAAGAATCTATGCATCTCGATATCAGTGTCAATTGTTTCACCTGAAAAATACGGAACAAAACCTAGTCCCTTATTCAGTACCTGTGTTTCCGTGGGGGTTAGTTCTCGTGTGGACAGGTTCACCACTAGGGTCTTGGTTGAGTCTGGCTGTGGGTCAAGACCTTGTTGGTGGCGTCTCTTGCCTCGCCTCATTTTCCTCTTCCTCGATGGGTATAGGTTGTTGGAACCTCTAAAAAACGTTGTCTTTGGGTGTCAGAACCACTACTCGAGTCGCTGTCGGGTTGTTGAATTTTCACAGTGTTATATCTACGTGACCTCCTTATTTCCCACCAGGTGTAGACCTGATCTTCCCGGTAATCCTGAGTATCCCGTCTAAACTTATTAAGTTTAAAATTCAATGTGTCTGTTTCGTATTGTATGATTTGGGTATTAACTTCCTCCAGATAGAGCTCAAGATCTGCGATGCTAATGTGGCGCACCAATTGGGCCTGGGCTTCTCTAATTGATGTTTCTATATGGGTAATTTGAGATTGAATGCCCTCTATTGTTAGTGCTATTAGATCTAAGCTACACTTATTAAGGATCCGGAACCACTTATTACAGAAGTCCTTATCCTCTTTGCAAAATGTAGGACTTATGGCTAATCGTAGTCCCCTAGGGATTCTCTTGGCCCTTAAATACTCTACCAATGTCTGGGAGTGGAGTTGGTATTGTACTAATTTTGTCCTAGTGTTTTCATATACTCTTTTTAAAGAAACATGGTCTTTGCTAAATGGATTGGATGTATTGCCATACATATTGCCATTTCATACAATCAGTATGAAAGTCATGTATATATTTGAATTTTGTTCTATTTCAATATAACCTTTATTTGCAAACAAACCTTGTGAGTGGTGTGCATTAATCCATTTCCACTAGATGTATTTATGGGACACTTAAGGAGAGGTGCCCCCGGATTAGATTTGCACCCAATATTGATACTTTCTATTTTTTCTGATGGTGTGCTGATTACCTACCTTTTTAAATATACCGAGACAACCGTAATATACATATATATACTACGGGGGGGGGGGGGGATTTACTATGTTCCCTACCGCAAGGGCGAAGCTGGCACGAGTCCTGCGTGCAGGAGGTCAGGGGGGGCCCAAATGGAGGCACAGGTGGGGGGGCGCCATTTCAAATCTTTGCCTCGGGTGCCAGAAAGCCTAGGGACACCTGGGCCCTACCCTTTGCTGCTTTACACATAAGTATGTTCACCGGACGCATGACCAGAAGAGCAACTAGACTTTCCGGGGTAAAGTTTCGAAATGGCGCCACCCTCACCTTTGCCCAGGCCCCCCTTCGGCGCCCCCCTGACCCGCACGTGCCCCCTCTGCTCCCCCTCTACCTACGTCCCTGTGTGTGACGGACCAGCGTGTATGCAAAACTTACTGCAGAGAACATCAGTGAGAACAGACTTTGCAAAGCTTTTTGCTGCGTCTTCGCCGGTCATAATGTGCGCTATTTACTAGCGAGCAGAGCTCTCTTGACAGCGAGCGAACTACGGCAGAGCAATTAGCTGTAACAAAACCATAAATGATGCCGGAAACCCGCTTAACAGCTTAGGGCAGCGTGAGATTTGTCTCAGCAAGTATGTGCAGCGTCTCTGGAGTGTCTGGAGGGTTTGGGAAGCCTCCAAAAATTAAGAAATTCAAAAAATGTAAAAAAATTAAAGAGTTGTTTCTGCAATACTCGTTCTCTTTTTGACCTTCACACTCGGTGTATTGGTGACAGATATAAAAAATCACATAAACAACCATTATTGTCAAAAATAACATTGATTCCTATGGAGTTCGTCGCTGAAAGCTGGCGCACTGAAAAGCCATACGCCAGCAATTGCCCGGCGGAGACGAATGGATGTAGATACAGCAAACGCAGCCTTGGCCTGGTGAATAGGACATTTTTAGCATGGTAAATGGGGTAAAATAGGAAGTGCTAATTGTTCCGCTGGCAACGTCCATGCTTTTTTTAACATTTACTTCAGTTCAGTTTGGCTCGGCGAATGCGGGCGAATACTTTTGCATTCACCACCTTTTAGCGCCGAACCTCATAGGGATCAATGTTATGCGGCCAACAGCATGCTTGGATCCGAGTGTGCTGATTGGATGAGAGGGCTGCGCATGCGCCGTAGGACCGGCGAAGGGTGCGTGAGATCGAGCGAGACCCCCTCCAAAGCTAACCTATGCTTTGCTAAAGAATTCTGCCGCAGCGTATCGCCGCCATTCTCCAAACCACTTCCCAATGTAAATACCCGCGACTTTCGCCAGCAAATTGCGGCGCAAACGCATTGTAAAAGTCTGTGTTCAGTGGTGCGCGCTGCAATAAGTTTTGCTCACTCGCCGGTCTGTCACGTGCGTCCGGCCGACATATTTTTGGGCCTCATTTAAGAAAGGTAGCAGCAGGTATTTTTCATGAACGCCACCAGCAGGTCATATTTATAGCGCAAAAAAAAAAAATTAAGCGCCTCTCTAGCGCCATGTCGCGTTCCATGTATCAAGAGCGTCGGGTTATTTCTTTGCGCACCCGCTGTGTTTCCTGTAGCGACACATCACATCAGACGTTCAGTGTCGTTCTCCCATAGACTTCTATTAGCCATTCCAGTCCCGTATTTTTTGAGTGACTCCAGGTTGGCGTATCTTATTTTTTGCTCAGTCATGTGACTCGGGATCCCCGGCCTGTTCCGAATGTTTATGGCATTTATTATTGTACTTAGGTTACCCACAGCTAATGTTTTCACACCAGCCAATCACGTGTCGTGTCATTTGTGTGTCCCCAATGTCATTCCATGTGTTGTCGCCCGTTCGCTGTGCAGCCATCCCCAGTTAAAGCTTTTGCACATGGCGCTGTATGCATGGGTATCGTGGCTTCAGCGCGCCCATGCTGGCGCTGTTCATTTACATGTTAAATACAAATGATTTCCGGCGCTCCCCACTGGCTCTGCCTGTCACTATCTCTAATGGAAAAAGTTCTAGAAAGAGGGATCAGCACCAAGTAGCTCCAAAACACTATATAATCAAAACACACTGCGGAGCTAAATTAAGGGCACTACAACCTAATAATGCAAAAATTCATTTTATTGGAATTACTGAATCAAAAAAGCCACCATTACAATAAAAAACACAAAAAACAACACACATAACACAAAGATAAAAACCTTCAAAACCTGTCTACACTGGACCCAATTTTATTACTCAATAATATATATATATATATATATGTAAAATCCCCTCAGCGAAGGGTAAAAAATCAAATAAAAAATTATTTTCATTATGGATCCCTATGAGATATATGTTGCTAGTAATAGATATATATAAAAATTTCTATATTTATAATAATAATAATTTATAATAATAATTGATAATAATAATAATATGTATAATAATTTCAATTTTTATAATAATATATATAATAATAATATATAATAATATATTTACAATAATAGGTAATAGATAAATATGGGTAAAATACAAGTTTACAAGTTTTACAAGTAAAAACCAATCAAAGAAAAAATGATTTTCAATATGGATCCCTATGAGATAGTAATTATAATTATATTTATAATAATAATAATTTATAATAATAATAATACGAATAATATTTTTAATAATTTCTATTTTTATAATAATATATATAATAATATATATATAATAATATATATATATATATATATATATATATATATATATATATATATAATAATATATTTATAATAATAGGTAATAGATAAATATGGGTAAAATACAAGTTTACAAGTAAAAACCAATCAAAGAAAAAATGATTTTCAATATGGATCCCTATGAGATAGTAATTATAATATATATTTATAATAATAATAATAATTTATAATAATAATAATAATAATAATAATAATAATAATAATAATAATAATAATATTTTTAATAATTTCTATTTTTATAATAATATATATAATATAATAATATATATAATAATATATTTATAATAATAGGTAATAGATAAATATGGGTAAAATACCCTCAGCTGACAAGTAAAAACCAATCAAAGAAAAAATGATTTTCAATATGGTTCCCTATGAGATATATGTTGCTAGTAAGCAGATTCCTCCCCGAGTATACAATGTTCTGGTTAGAAAATAAAGATCTTCCCACAAATAAATAAGTAAATAATGTGCAATGATATATAAAATATATATGATCTAATAATAATTATACCGGCAGGCTGATTCATCACTAACGCCAGGTAGCAACAGATGAGCGTCTGTAGCGGCATTTTCAGAGCGCCCGCTAGTAGTCGCTGTGTTCGGTCGTGGGTCGCTAGTTGATAGTGCAGTAATGATGAATACATTGTGTGGAGTCGCTATATGAGTAGTACAGCGCTGTATGGGAGCGCATGTTAGCGACTGGTGTGACCGACTGACAACATATTTATTAAAAAAACAGCCTCACAAAACTCCGGCGCTGAAAAATGCTTCGTTGTAGCCCAGAGAGCCGCAAGCTGTGTGATTAAAGGTTGTTTTTCAGCATCTATCCACCAGTAACAAAGCGAAAACATATGGAATTACATTGTAACAACAGTGTAACATGACACATTAATGGCAGAGCTGTGATGTCATTTCTGAAGAAATATATAAAACATGGAAAATATTTGGAAAAATGGCTTTTTCTAGCCCCGAAGGGTTCACAACATTATTTGAGATTTTTAAAACAAAAAAACAAAAAAAAAAAAAACAAAAACGCTGTTAAAAAAGAAATAAAAGAACGTCCATTGACATGTATGGGAGAGCGACAGATACCTGGCGCTGTGCAAGGCTGAACGCCGGCGCTGTTCGCTGAGCCTGGGATAATGATGAATCAGACGCTACATGGCGCTATCCCAGTCGCTCAACAGATTCTGCTTGATAAACGTGTAATTGCTGCCGTGTCCGGCGTTCACCAGCCGCTACCTGTCGCTACCTGGCGCTTGAGCTTTATGAATAAGGGCCTACATGTGTAAGCTATAAAGTGCCCTGTGCAGAAAGTATATAAATAATTAATTAATGATTAATAAAGTGCTACTGACAATACATATATTGGATTACATGATAATATAGCTGCCTTGTGAAAATTACACACCAATAGTTTTATAAAAAAATAAGATAATGGACGAACCTGAGGAGAGGAAGGGAAAACAGATGGAAAAAGAACAAACAAGAAACAGCGCCACTTATAGCCTCCAGCGCCGAACGCTAACAGCGCCACCTACCTGTGGCCGGAATTGCAGGTGCTAATAGCGTCTCTTCACCCTAAAGCGGACCTTCACCCTGAATAAGAGTTTATCTTATATGTTTCCCACACCCTGTACATACAGATTGCCCACATTAATCCGGACCCTCACCCTGAATAAGAGTCTATCTTATATGTTTCCCACACCCTGTACATACAGATTGCCCACATTAATCCGGACCCTCACCCTGAATAAGAGTCTATCTTATATGTTTCCCACACCCTGTACATACAGATTGCCCACATTAATCCAGACCCTCACTCTGAATAAGAGCCTATCTTATATGTTTCCCACACCCTGTACATACAGATTGTTCACATTTAAAATCATCCTTCCTGCATCTACTGCATGTTATGAGCCCTTAAACATCCAAGATGGTGGCTCATGGAACATCAGGAAGCCTGCAAACAGGAAGTGTCTTCTGGCTGTGCTGCTCTGCATTCTGGGATTGCTGACCTTTTCCTGACCCCAGCTCTGCTCTGTCTGAGCAAAGCACAGCTATAACCCCGCCCCCTGTATTTTATCCCGCTCTCCTCTCCTCAGTAAGGCCCTTATTCATCAAGCGATAGCGCCAGGTAGTGTCTGACGAGCGCCAGGTAGCGGCAGCTAACGGCGACTACCGACTCCAGTACGCCCGGCGGCGGTCACAATGACGCATTTATCAAGCAAAATGAGGCTAGCGCCGGCGAGAGCGACGGCTAGCGCGGCATTCATCATGAAGCCGCCTGGACCGAACAGCGCCGCTGCAAATTCCTTCACAGCGACACGTATTACCTGGCGCTACCTGCCGCTCTCCCATACATTTCAATGGCAGACGCTGCAATGATTGTTTTTAGTGGTTTTTGTGTTCTTTTCTTTGGTCCCAAATTCAACACATGTTTATATTGATATGTTTTAATAATCTGGCTGGTTATTTTCATGTATTTGAACTTTTTATTATTTTTCACAATGTAATGTTGTGAGTGACATGGGTATTGCATCTCCTCCACCCAAACTCATTGGCATCAAAATCGCTGGTTTTCCACACAAACGGGGCTTGTAAAGCTATTTTGTAGCCTGTCAGGTTGGGCGGTCACGTTCGCTCTTCGAAATTGTCAGCGCCCAAGCTATTCGGCAGCCCTGTCTTTGATGAATCTGTGTTGGTCAGTGTTTGTGCAGTCGCTGTTTTAATTCGCTATGTGGCGGCGCGAGCGTCGCTGTGCCTCGCTGCGCTGCGTTGTGCGGCGCTGTGCTGTTCATACATGTGCCCTTCTGCCATTTGCAAGGAATTCACTTCCCGCGACCCCAGTCGTTGTTAATGAATACACTGTAGTTGTGAGCGTGGCTGCCCACAGATTGCAGGATAACATTCAGTCGTACCAGCTCATAACAACCCGTTATGCATTCTCATGTGTGCCACATTTTCAGGTAGTTGTCTACTTTGATTGTGTGATGACTTTTGGATTGATTCAGATTTGTATATGTAAGGCCCACGGTGTATGCTTTAGAAGGACCTATGCATTACAGTATGTAGAATCCCCTGCTAAATCAAGCTAAGAATTCTTGGCGCCTTTGGCCCTAGCTTGTTTTGCAGCGTCATTTTAATGTATTTCCGCCACTTAGCGTGTACATAGCTGATATTAGCTTGTCCCTGTTGCGCGCATGTTTGCTTTTGAATTTGGAAGCACAGTTGCTTGCGTCATATCCGGTTCCGGGCTCCTCCTTTGCGTTTCAACGCCACCTTAAGGTAAAACTGTCTAGCGCTTATGCCAATAGCTTGTTTTTCTGCGTCATTTTAATGTATTTCCGCCACTTAGCTTGCACATAGCTGATATTAGCTTGGCCCTGTTGCGCGCATGTTTGTGTTAGAATTTTGAAGCACAGTTGCTAGCGTCATATCCGGTTCCGGGCTCCTCCTTTGCGTTTCAACGCCACCTTAAGGTAAAACTGTCTAGCGCTTATGCCACTAGCTTGTTTTCAAGCGTCATTTTAGTTTTTCCGCCACTTAGCTTGCACATAGCTGCGAATAGCTTGTTGCTGGTGCGCGGAGCGTTTTTTTTTTTTAAACTTTTTCCCAATGTCGCTTGGGTCATTTCCGGTTCCTGTTTCCTCCTTAGCGTTTCCAATATGATGCCCAGAAGGCGAGTCATGCGCCTCCCCAGCTCCTCCTCAGACTCCGACCCCACCACCCCTCCCCCACCTCCCCAACCTACCTCACCTTCCTCAAGCACCACCCCTCCCACCCCTTCCCCTCCTGGGCCTCTGAAGGCCAAGCGCACCCGGGTGGATAGTCGGGTCAATGGCCAGGTAGTAAAAGTGAGTATTTTTTTGTTTGTCTTTTTAGCTGAAAAGTTTCAGAACACACAGGGGGGATTGTTTATGAAAAATTTTGCTTTGAATAACACATTTCAGCAATCCCCGTGGGGCATCCCCATTGTGGATGTCCTGCTGGGATGCCCCCCCTGGAGGGCCCTAAATATTACCTCAGTCCCGTCCCATCTGTGCATGCGTTAGCTGCGGATGCCTATTGCGCGTACCTCTAGCAGGGTGTACCCCTGCACCAGACATATTGTAATTTTGGGTGCAGGCGCACTCCCTGTTAGAGTCAAACGCCACATGCCAACTTTGCCGTGCATACCCAGCTGAGCTGGTATGCACGTCCCAACGGCCTTGTATGCGCATGCCACAGTGGCGCAGAGCCCTGTGTTTTGCTGGGGGAGTGACGTGGGAGTGGCCTCAGTGGTGTATTTGTGGCCTTCCAAGGGGGTTGCAGACAGCGGACCACCCACAATTGGTGTGGCCCACCAAAGTGCACACAAACCCAGAATAGTCATAATCCTGGGTGTGGGTCCACTTTGATGTGGTCTATGTATAACTGTTTATGACTGTTTTCTGATGTCATGTATTTATGTTATTTTTTTTTTTAATTTTTCATAGGACTTCTGCCTCGCCGAATATGACTATGCCCGTGGAGGAAAGAAACGCATAGCCATGGAGGTGAAGGCCACAGTGTCCCGGCGCTTCAAGACTGAGCTGACCATCCGCTCCATCCAACAAAAGTGGTCGGATTTCAAGCGCCGGGACCCTGAAGGCGTGTACCGCCTATATGATGCCTACGCATCAGGTAAGTTAAAGCTTATGTTATGTTTTGCCTTTGTGCAGAATCATCTGCTAAGCTCTGTCCATTTGTGCTCTTTAGATTAATTATTTTCTTTCACCCCCTCCACACAGATAAGCGTCCTCCCCTGGGGAAACGTGGGAAGGGATTCCTCCCCCGAACCAGGCAGGCGGACTCGGGGGAGTCATCGGGGGAGGGTCCCTCCCGCGGGTCCTATTTAGAGGACCCAGGGGAGGAAGGGGATGACGCCCCAGAGGAGTGTGCTGCTGGGGGGCTGGCTGGATCAAGCCTCAGCTCCTCACACTCTGAGTGTGAGGAATCTCACCAGGCAAGGGGCCACTCTCAAGCAGGGAGTGAGAGGGAGGAGGGTGGCCCTTTGCCTGGTGGATCTTCCGACCAGAGTGTGAGGAGCCGAGGCTCCCCGCCTCCTCCTCAGAGCCCTCCCTGGGCTTCAAGTGGCGCTTCATCCCCTGGTGAGTGTACATTTTTTAATTGTTAGTCTGTGACAGGTTTCATCTTGCAATGTGTCCTTAGCCCTTGCCATTCCTCTCTAATTTGCAGGGCATCATATAGGCGGCACCTCCATGGCATTTTGGCGTAGGATTCTCCACGGGCATAGTCATGGTAAGTGTTATTGGTTACCCATCACATTCCCAATGTTATTACATTCATTCAAGTGCACCCAAAAACATTGATGGTGCTCGGTTTCTGTAAGCTTCCAGGACCAATCACATCCCTCACCCAGGGCCCCCCACACCCAAACAAAACCACAAAACTCCTTACCTCTTTGGGGGTTGGCAAAGCCACCGTCCAAGCCTCCTGTGTGACACTGTAGATGTGTGTGCGCCTGCGCTCTTTTTCAAAATGGCCTGCGCATCCGCACACACTCGAGGAGTGATGTGTTGAAGGCAGCGGGCGCGGAGTAAGTTGGCTCATGCAAATTGTGTGGCTCGGCCAAAGTGGACCCAAACCAAGATTAGCAGCAATCCTGTGTATAGGCCCACTTGTAACAGACACATGTTTCCTGGTCCATTGTCACAGCTGGTTTGATAAGGTACCCTAACCTCACAAACCCCACTACAGTGCTAGCCAACTGTCAACCACCCCTATGTTTCTGGCAACACCATGATGGGTGTTTGCATTTCTTTTCTTGGGTTAAGTTGTTCCCGCTCCAACATGTGGCCCACTATTAACATTAGCCAAACAACTGCAAATGATTCCTTTAAATAGCACTGTCTATGTTATTTGCACATTCTCTTTAGGGATACATGTGTGAAGCCTTACAAATTGACATTAACTCATGGTCCAGGAAATATGCTAATTTAGGTCAACCTGTATGTAACCATGCAAGCCTTTGCATTTTCAGACTCAATAACCAGATGGATGTCAAATAGTCATGTGTCATTTGCCCACTAATTGTGTTTTTGCCTTTTGCTTTATGTTGACAGATGTTGCGACGCAGACGGAGCCAGAGACCCTCCTCCCCACCCCAGCTCCAGGGACGGCCAGCAGCATGGGCCCCCGCCACAGCTGCGATGGTGAGTACATCACACTTCATATGCCTAAAGACTTGTGAAACCTATGTCTTCTAGTCACATCAGCAGCCAATTTAAATTTACCTATGTGTTAATTTCACACACATCTCTATTCAATGTGTTGGCACAATAATCCAACATGCCTGTTTGCATGCTTGATTGTTGGCTCACATCCTTCATTAGGCCCCATAGAGACTATTTTTGCGTTAGACACAACCAAATGGGCCCGATTAGGTCTGGACCTGTAACATTATAGGGTAAACTCGTGGACTCGTTCGGACTTAGGCCCTGATGTTTGGCTGTTACTAAACACAAAAATGGACACACAGGGAATTAGACCTTCTTTGCTTCCCAAGAGTTAAACTGGAACAACAACCAGGATTTTGACTTTCCTGGGTGTTGTTCCACTACAGTGGGGCACCCCTGATCGGCACCGCTGTGTGACAACCCCCTGAACTCACGTTGACTCCAAAAAATGTACAAGCCATTGCAAATTGCCTCCTCCTCCGCCTCCCCCGCGCCCCTTTTTACGGGGGCGTGCCTGCGCCGGCAATTCACAGACGGCCGGCGCAGGCACGCACACGTCTAGAGGGGCACCAGGGAGGGCCCAGCGGCACTGCCACACAGAAACTGAGGTAGGTATTTTGGGGTTTGGGGGGTGTTTCACACCCAGGGACATCCCGATCTTGGATGTCCCGCGGGGAGGGAGGTGATGGGGCAGGGAATCTGATAGATTCCCGGGCCGATCACCCGTGGGTGTTGGTACACTTTAAGCTAAAATGTATGCTTGGGATGTGTTGTTCACATTCCTGCCAGTCAATAGTACTCATATAATGTTA
This sequence comes from Gastrophryne carolinensis, assembly GCA_027917425.1. Lineage (NCBI taxonomy): Eukaryota > Metazoa > Chordata > Amphibia > Anura > Microhylidae > Gastrophryne > Gastrophryne carolinensis. The sequence continues at coordinate 988,264 of CM051242.1, forward strand.
ACCAATAAGCACACAGTGGTCAACAATGTTAATGTGAGTGTCACCTAATTGGACACAATGACATTACATTGCTACATCTGTGTCTGTTGAGGTCACTGCCAAATTATTAATAAATTGTTGTTTCTACATTTCTACAGCTTGTGAAAACCAGCATCGCAGACTGTGGCGGGAGATCCGGCTCCTGAAGCTGATGCTGCTGGCCAGGAAGAGGCGCCGACGGCGTCGTTAGGGTGGGGGGAAGGCTGGTCTCTTGATGGCCGTTGTTGGCCAAGGTTGGCCGTGTTGGCCATTGTTTATATTAAAACATTTTTGATTCACATCATTACAGTGTGTTGCATTGCAAAGCCTAGTTTAGCTGTCTCCCAAAACATTTGTGGGTCAATGTAGCCATACCTTTTGAGCCATTTCAGGTGTTAACCATAGTAAGCTATGGGCTCCAATGTGTGGGCTACATTGACCAATACATTGACATATGTAGATCCAGATACTCATCCCTGACTGTGTTATTAGCGAGGTCTTAGGAAACACACAATTTAGAGGTGGGTGAAGCAAATATATTTACATAACCAAAAAGATACAAAATTAATATTCTTGGCTGGGTGGCCGGGGAGGTTGGGAGTCATTGCTAGGGGCGGTGTTGGGGGACAACAGTGCAGTAAAAAATATAGACTGCTGTTGTATGAGCTGTTGTAGCAACAACAAAGTTTGGTCCTGCCGCTGTATTGCTTCTTCCTGGCGCTGTATTGATTCTTCCTGGCGCTGTACAGATTGCTCGATAACATTTGCAAGGCGACCAAGGTCCTGGTTCTGTTGTAGGTTTTGCCTTAACTGGTCCACCTGGCGCTGCAGGCCCTCATTTTGTTGCTGACACATCAGCACCTGATTTTCCAACGCCGCAATGCGCTCATTAGTTCCATCACGCGGCTGTTGGCGACTGTAGTCCTCCAGCATCCGGACCCCTAGTTGGTAGAAATCGGCACTGGTTGGTGCCACACCTCCTCTTGCTGTGGTTGGAGGCTAAACAAATAGTAAACCACATTTTAGTCAAACGGAACAAATGCAGTTATGCCCCTCCCAAAAGTTAACATAAACACTCACTAGACAACTTACCCTTGTCTGAGCCTCTGAAGCTTGGCCACATGGGACTTGGGAAGAGGTCCCAGCTTGGGGTTCTGGTTCCGCCTCCTGCCAAAACAACAATGAAAGGAAATGTTACATGTTGCTTCTTCCACTACCCACGAATATGCCAATGGGTTTCGAGGTCGTCTACATCAGCCATGTTACCTGCGTGTCCTCCGGCCCAGGTAGGCTCGAGGTCTCGCTGCCAGAGAGTCGCAATTCAACATCCGAGATGTCGGGCAAGTTGGCATATGCTAAACAGGAAAATCAGGTTAGTAGGTCTGTGGGCCAAACTCTAATGTAACCTGGTTAGGCTAGCGAGGCCATACCTCTAAAAAGTTTAAAAATACACACTAGACCAAAGGTCTCTGTTAAACTCAGATTGTTAACATGTATGTTACAGGACTAAGACGCACTAATTTCTGCAAATCTCATCATAAACATTGCTTAAATTAAACATACCCGCAATATCCCAGATGTCTGGAGTGGGGTCCTCACTCGAGCTTGGACCTTGAAAATACATGTGGACACACAAGTTGCCAGAAGCAAGTGGCACAACATTAGAGCCAAAATACAGACTAGAGCAAGGCAAAACCACTTACCCTCATCTCTGGCAGCTGGAACTTGAGGGGCCCTTTCTGGACAGCCACTTCCGATATTCGGGTCAACTAAAAAAAACAAAAAAATGTGTCTAAATAATCAGCAAACTACTACAGGGAATGTGTGGCTAAAAATATGTCCGCAAAGATACATTGCTATCACTCAAATAACTAAGAGACTGACCCTGGGGAGGCAACCAGCACTCCCAAGAGGCATCTTCAAGTTTACCAAGCAAACATGTAGCTTAGTAGACTAACCAAATTGAACCAGTGTAACCTAAACAGCAGAAAGGATACATTATGTATTGCTCTACACACCAACAGGGTCCTGTTGACCGGCAACATCGGAAGTGGGGTCCAAAGATGAACCAGTCACTTGGCCTACCAAGAAAAAAGACAAATGAGACACATGCACTTGAGTCAAAGTGGATCAAGCAAGGTGAACACATGCACTTACCGACATCCAAAGAGTAGGTGGGATCCGGAGGAGATGCTGGGGCCAAGGGCATGGGAGCTAGGCCAAAATAAAACCAACATTGAGCCATAGCTAATGTGCGTAGCAAAAAAAAACATGCATTAAGGTGTGTGAGCAGCTCTTTCACTAATATTGACTAATCAAGCCAAGTGTGGCTCACACATTGATATGCCGATATATGGCTACACATCTCTGGCATCCTACATATCTACACATGTTAGGGCCTTGTTAGTTACTGGCTGTGAGTGTTACAGTGGGCGTGCAATTAGGCCGCACGCACATATTATTAATAGTCAACAGGGCAAACCTTTATTGCTTGAGCTGCTCCCACACCCATTTGTTTAGAAAAAAACCAGCAAACAAATTATGGGTAAATACCTTCAATGGCAGACTGGGGTAGCCTTGAGGTTGCTGGAAGGGCAGGAGCTTGGGTGTCCGGAGCCACATCCCGGACAGCAGCATGTGCACCTATGCATAAAGCAACAGACAGAAAAGTTACAAATGTTTGAGCTATAATGTAATACTTCACAGGTCCTACAGTTAGTTGGTCAAAATGTAAAAATGCTAATCACAGACATTAACATTAGGTTATTGTAAAAGCCAGAAAATATGTACCTTCAGCCCAACCGGTGGTGTCATCCCCAGGATCCACACCCTGCAGCCGAGCCAGTGGGATTTTGGCCTTCAGCATCTCCTCATACGGCCTGTAGGTACTCTTTGGAGCCTGGATGAACCCACTGTCCACATCAAGATCGTGATTCATCTTTTTCATAAGGGCCCCTCGCAAAGTGTAGAAGCGTTTCCTGCAGGATGGGCCACTACGTGGGTGTTGAGCTGTGCTACTAAGCTCCACACCAATGGCATCCCACAGTTTGCTTCTTTCTTGTTTGCCTAGGGACTTGCTTTGGGAGCCAAATATCAGCTCCCATTTCGCAAGTGTCAGGCGCACAAGATGATTATTCTCAGCCAAATTAAATTCAGGCTCCCTCTTGGCACCTGGGCGCTTAGCCTGGGGTGCTGCCCCACCTTCAGGCTGTGCCCTTTTCCGTAAGGGAGGTCTGCGCACAGCACCCACCAAACTCCTACTCGGGCCTGCTGTTGCCGGCAGATGTCCTGTATTTGGCTCCATCCTGTAGCTGCACACACACACAAATCAACACCCCACAAGCACGCATGCACACTACAGAATGGCATCGCAATCTCTTAGGCTTGGGCAGGTTTTATGTGCTCTAACAGCCAATCCAAAAGCAGCCCACTTAATTGATTCACACATACAGCCCAGTTCCTTCTAGGCACACCTCCACTGCACTGACAGAAGCATGTGTGTTAGCCAATTAACTCATTACAGACCTCATTAAACAAACAACACACACCCAAATCCAACAATGGACTGATGTATCTGCAACCCTTGTGACATGTGCTTAGCCTAACGGCTATTTAAAAAAACAACAGCTTCACTTTCATTGGTCCCCACCTGATTTTTGGCCCATGTCCGTTAATGCACGCACGTTACGGCTCAAGTACGCTAGTAGCGCTACTAGCGTGCGCGTGCGCACTCTGTTTTACGCACACCTGGGTCGGCTAATTGGCGCCCGGAAATAGCAGAGCGACGCAAAAGGCGGCAAAGCGGACCTGTCACTTTTGAAAATGAAGTATAAAAGGAAGGAATGAACTAGGTTCTGCTATTCTTACACTGTGGCAAAGGCTGTGGTGTGGTGCTGTGCTCGCTTCCCTTAGCTCATTTGAGCCTCTGTCTGGTTTCTGTCCTCACTCTCTGTGGCTTGTTGGGTGATTTCTGACATCAGTGCTGTTTCTTTAGGAGCTTGGTTTGGGTGGCATCTGCAAATATTGTGTAGCATACAGCAAGTGAGGCTTGATTTTGGGGCCTTTTGTGGGCTGTGCAGCAACTCCCCTCTTGGTTGTGCTTAACTTAGAAAGCTGGTTTTCAGCAGGCTGGTGGTTTGGACCACTATAGTTCTGGTTTTGTGGTGAGCTGCATTGTAGCGGGTGTGTGTGTAGTGTGATTGTTTGTGTGTGTGTTGTGTGTTAGTGTTTTTTTTTGTTTATTTTTGTTTTTGTATATATCTTTAGTGTGTGTGATGGATAAGAGGGTGATGTATGGTGTCTGGGTGGATGGATGTATGTGTATGCTGAAAGAGCAGGAGGAAAGGGAGCGGGGTGTTGTGAGGCTTAGGGCACCCCGCTCCTTTGCAATCCGCCTTTCAGTATGGGACTTAAGTGACGAGCAGATCAGGAGCCGCTTCCGTCTGAATCGTGCTGCACTACAGTCCCTATATGATCAGATTAAGACCAAAATCGAGTCATCCACCAAACGCACTCACTCCATTCCAGGCATAGTACGCCTGTGTGCCACTCTTAATGTGTTGGCACGAGGGACCTTCCAGGCAACCTCAGCCCTCCTCAGCGGGATAAGCCAGGCTACTATGAGCCGCATCCTAATCCAGGTAGTTCTGGCAATTTGTGATTTAATCCCAATTTACATCAAGTTTCCTGAGGATGAGGAAGAGGTTGCCAAAATAAAACATGCTTTCTATCTGATGGGAGGGATCCCGAATGTGCTAGGGTGCGTTGATGGTACACATATCCCTTTCCGCCCTCCCCGTGCACAGGAGCTGTCCTACAGAAACAGGAAGCAGTTCCATTCATTTAATATCATGGTGGTCTGTGACCATGAGATGAAGCTGCGGGCGGTGAGATCGGGGTTCCCCGGCTCATGCCACGATTCTTACGTCTTGCAGCGGACAGTCCTGTGCCGGAAGTTTGATAACAACGAAATGCCAGCTGGCTGGCTACTGGGTAATAAATTAACCATGTCTATGTATTTTGCTAATATGTGGCCTAGTAAGGCAATTTTAAACAAACTACCACCCAAAAACATGTACTAGTACTAATTGCTGTCTCTCTCCTTGTGTTTTTTCTACAGCGGACAAGGGATATGGGCAGAGAACGTGGGTCATGACTCCGGTCAGGAACCCACGGACCTCTGCCCATGAACGCTACAATGCAGCGCATCGCAAGACCAGAAGCATTGTGGAAAGAACCATCGGCCTGCTGAAAGCACGCTTTCTCTGTTTGGCACGGCCAGGAGGAGAGATGCTCTACAGCCCACAGAAGGTCTCCAAAATCATCCTTGCCTGCTGTGTGTTACACAATATCTGTATATGTCACCGAATCCAAGCCCCCGAGGAGACAGCACTGGTGCCAGAAATCCCCAACCTGCCCGCAGATAGAAGTGAGGACACCCAGACTGGCGATGAGCTAAGGGAAAGGATGATCACTTCTTATTTTGCGGTAAGCTAACTACCCTTCACTCTAATGCAAGTACTGCACTCCTGTTTAAATGTCTTTGACCTCCCATCCAAAAGAGCAAACAAACGCACTAAGGGGGGTTTAAGATGACCCAAACCACTCTAAGGGGGGTTTAAGATGACCCAAACCACTCTAAGGGGGGGTGTAAGATGACCCAAACCACTCTAAGGGGGGGTGTAAGCTGACCCAAACCACTCTAAGGGGGGGTGTAAGATGACCCAAACCACTCTAAGGGGGGTTTAAGATGACCCAAACCACTCTAAGGGGGGTTTAAGATGACCCAAACCACTCTAAGGGGGGTTTAAGATGACCCAAACCACTCTAAGGGGGGTTTAAGATGACCCAAACCACTGTAAGGGGGGTTTAAGATGACCCAAACCACTCTAAGGGGGGGTGTAAGATGACCCAAACCACTCTAAGGGGGGTTTAAGATGACCCAAACCACTCTAAGGGGGGTTTAAGATGACCCAAACCACTGTAAGGGGGGTTTAAGATGACCCAAACCACTCTAAGGGGGGGTGTAAGATGACCCAAACCACTCTAAGGGGGGTTTAAGATGACCCAAACCACTCTAAGGGGGGTTTAAGATGACCCAAACCACTCTAAGGGGGGTTTAAGATGACCCAAACCACTCTAAGGGGGGGTTTAAGATGACCCAAACCACTCTAAGGGGGGTGTAAGACGCCAATGTTGGTTATCAAGTTATGCATTTTTTTAAAAGAAAACACAAAACAACTATAAAGATATATACTAACTGCACTTTTCTTAATTTTTCAGGCACAAAGAGATGCACCATGATCCCTACATTCCTTTTCCAACCCTTTCCTGGACTTTACTTTTCTTTTGCATTTCTGCTGGACTTTTCATTTTCTATTTCATTTATGTTTTATTATTAATTTTTTGTTTGCGAAAAATTAAAAAAAAAATTAGATATATACATGTGGCTATGTGTTTAATTCTGTTGTAAGTTTCCTTTTCATTCTAATTCCTATTTTCATTTTCCTTTTCTTTCTCTGTTCTGTTTTTATTTTCCTTTTCTTTCTCTGTTCTGTTTTTATTTTCCTTTTCTTTCTCTGTTCTGTTTTTATTTTCCTTTTCTTTCTCTGTTCTGTTTTTATTTTCCTTTTCTTTCTCTGTCCTGTTTTTATTTTCCTTTTCTTTCTCTGTTCTGTTTTTATTTTCCTTTTCTTTCTCTGTTCTGTTTTTATTTTCCTTTTCTTTCTCTGTTCTGTTTTTATTTTCCTTTTCTTTCTCTGTTCTGTTTTTATTTTCCTTTTCTTTCTCTGTCCTGTTTTTATTTTCCTTTTCTTTCTCTGTTCTGTTTTTATTTTCCTTTTCTTTCTCATTGGTGATTTAATTGTATTTCCTTTTTAGGTAACAAATAAAAAAAAAAAAAAATTGTGGCTATGTGTTTAATTATGTTTTATTTTCCATTTATATTCGAAGATCTGGTAGAATTTAATTTCCTTTTCAACACAAAATAAAAAAATTTTTACATTTTAAAACAAATGTGGCAATGTGTTTTATTCAGAAGGTACTGGATGGCCAGGACACAGCAAAGCTAACAGGCGCTGTGTAGAATAGCGTGGTCACACTGACTGACAGCGCCAACAAAGCTGAGGGCCAACATCATATTCAGCAATGTAGGCGTTGTTCGCAACAACGCCAGGTAGCGACTGAGGAGGCCTGCTATAGCGAATCGCTAACGCCCGCGGCTGACGCTAGCGGCGCTCATAGCGCCATACTTCAGTCGCTCATCTGTCGCTACCTGGCGCTATTGATGAATCGGCCTCTAAGTGTGATGCTTCTGAGTCAAGATGGCGGCGCCCGTATTCTAAATTCCTGAACAGAGTTGCAGCCCAGTGGGGGAAAGAATAATAAGTAAGTGACTAAAAACTTAAAATATATTAATTTTTGATGCTGG
>CM051242.1:1000710-1003210 GCA_027917425.1 Gastrophryne carolinensis
CTATCGGCGGCGGTCACAATGACGCATTTATCAAGCTAAATGAGGCTAGCGCCGGCGGGAGCGACGGCTAGTGCGGGATTCATCATGAAGCCGCCTGGACCGAACAGCGCCAGGTATGAGCTGTCGCTCCCTGGCGATGTCCAATGCATTTCAATGGAGCAATGTTTAATTAATCATAATTAATTGGTATCTTTTTTTTTTTATTTTTTTTTTTAATGTCAAAAATTCTGAGACCACTTCTGCAATGTTCGGTTTTTTTTTAAAGTAAAAAAAATTTAAAAAAAAAATTTGTGCAGAATTGATCTTACAGGTCTGAGATTAATGTATTCATATTACAAAATGATTAAAAAAACATGTATAATGTTACAATCAAAAAATATGGTTGTTTAGGGGTTAAAAACTAGTTAATACACATCGCCGCCAGCGCTCTGGGGTTTAAACAAGGAATGGACAGCGACAGCACATTCGGAGCGTGATTTGTTGATGAATATGAAGCTAGCCGTTCGCTCTGGCCATTCGCTGTCAGGCGCTCACATACAACGCTGAACCTGTGAAACAGCGACCCCCCAGCCCGTATTCAACATTACCGCACACCGACTGAGTCGCTGTCATCAAGCTAACGCCGGCCAAGCACAGCGAATACTGGCTGGCGCTGTAAAAATCACGCTACAGTCGCTCATCTGTCGCTACCTGGCGCTATTAATGAATCGGCCTCCCCGTTTGAAGTTTCCTTATGAATTAACTAAACAGCTCCCCCCAGTGGCATAACATGTCATTGCCACTTGGTTTTGTGTTTTTATGGTTTTTAATGGGTGTATTAATGAATAAGAAACAAATAAACTTTATATATTACATTGACATTGTAGTGAGTGCAATGGTTAGTCCCCTGGTTCCATAGAGGGGGGTAACCCTCAATTGGAGATATATATATATATATATATATCTCATACATACAGATAGACGCATTCAATACCGGTTTGGTGACATAAGTGACCCCTCCTCTCATTTCCCAATGTGTTAATATGGATTTTTCTTGTGACACCATTTCACCATACGCCTCCTGTAAGATACAATTGGCGCCTGTGCAATATTATAATGATAGGAGATAATTTATTATTATTGCCCAATGTATTAAGCGTAAGAATGTGGCTCCCATAATGCTCTGGGGTGTGGAGCGAGCAGACTGTAGATGCTTGTGAATCATTAGCGGAGGGCGAATCTAGGCCACACTATGGCAGAGCCTCTAGCCGGCCATTCCCCTCTATCCCTGGGCATCCCAAATAGGGAAACACCGTGATTTAATGAAAAGCCCAAACCCTTATAAAACGATTCCCCAGCATCTAAAGTGAATACATTTTAAGTTTAGTCACTTACTTATTATTCTTTCCCCCACTGGGAAACTGCAACTCTGTTCAGGACTTTAAGATATGGGCGCCGCCATCTTGATTCAGAAGCATTACACTTACTGAGGAGAGGAGAGTGGGATAAAGTGCAGGGGGTGAGGTTATAGCTGTGCTTTGCTCAGACAGAGCAGAGCTGGGGTCAGGGAAAGGACAGCAATCCCAGAATGCAGAGCGGCACAGTCAGAAGACACTTCCTGTTTGCAGGCTTCCTGATGCTCCATGAGCCGCCATCTTGGATGTTTAAGGGCTCATAACATGCAGTAGATGCAGGTAGGATGATCTTTAATGTGAGCAATCTGTATGTACAGGGTGTGGGGAACATATAAGATAGGCTCTTATTCAGGTTGAGGGTCCGGATTAATGTGGGCAATCTGTATGTACAGTGGGGAAACATATAAGATAGGCTCTTATTCAGGGTGAGGGTCCGGATTAATGTGAGCAATCTGTATGTACAGGGGGGAAACATATAAGAGAGGCTCTTATTCAGGGTGAGGGTCCCGATTAATGTGGGCAATCTGTATGTACAGTGTGTGTTGTTCTCATTTGTCCCTCTTTTGAGTCCATGTCCCCCTGTCCCTCGTTGTTCTCATTTGTCCCTCTTTGAGGTGTAACATGCAGATCTGCAGCAATAAATGATTCATTTGCCTATTCATAGTGTTTCTATTGTTGTAACTGTTACAATGTATCTCCTATCCATCCCTCAATGAGGGGGCGTGGCTTCATCCATCCCACAATGAGGGGGCGTGGCTTCATCCATCGCTCAATGAGGGGGCGTGGTCTAATTTAACAAATTCCCTCTTTCCCACCCTGAAAGGTTGCTAGGTATGTATCTATAATAAATTCTGTACTTATCACCTGAGCGCTGCACAGCGATTGCGTTGTCACTTTGTTTTCTGCTCTATTATTTGTTGTATTGCACAACGTTTTTTTTTGTAACCCTTTATTGTAACAAAAGTCCATATTCCTTCCACAGGCTGAACAATGCTCCGGTGCAAAGATTTGAGCGGGACGTCGGCAGCAAGACAACGTTCCGGATGTTTTACCCAGAATCCGCTTACTTCGATGTCGAGAGGGACAATAATCCAGATACTCTGATG
>CM051242.1:1005710-1215710 GCA_027917425.1 Gastrophryne carolinensis
AGATATGAGATAGATAGATAGATAGATAGATAGATATGAGATAGATAGATAGATAGATAGATAGATAGATAGCTATGAGATAGATAGATAGATAGATAGATAGATAGATAGATAGATAGATAGATATGAGATAGATAGATATGAGATAGATAGATAGATAGATAGATAGATAGATAGATAGATATGAGATAGATAGATAGATAGATATGAGATAGATAGATAGATATGAGATAGATAGATAGATAGATAGATAGATAGATAGATAGATAGATATGAGATAGATAGATAGATAGATAGATAGATAGATAGATAGATAGATAGATATGAGATAGATAGATATGAGATAGATAGATAGATAGATAGATAGATAGATAGATAGATAGATATGAGATACATAGATAGATAGATAGATAGATATGAGATAGATAGATAGATAGATAGATAGATAGATAGATAGATATGAGATAGATAGATAGATAGATAGATAGATAGATAGATAGATATGAGATAGATAGATAGATAGATAGATAGATAGATAGATAGATAGATATGAGATAGATAGATAGATAGATAGATAGATAGATAGATAGATAGATATGAGATAGATAGATAGATAGATAGATAGATAGATAGATAGATAGATATGAGATAGATAGATAGATAGATAGATAGATAGATAGATATGAGATAGATACATAGATAGATAGATAGATAGATAGATAGATATGAGATAGATAGATATGAGATAGATAGATATGAGATAGATAGATATGAGATAGATAGATAGATAGATAGATAGATAGATAGATAGATAGATAGATATGAGATAGATAGATATGAGATAGATAGATATGAGATAGATAGATATGAGATAGATAGATAGATAGATAGATAGATAGATAGATAGATATGAGATAGATAGATAGATAGATAGATAGATAGATAGATATGAGATAGATAGATAGATAGATAGATAGATAGATAGATATGAGATAGATAGATAGATATGAGATAGATAGATAGATAGATAGATAGATAGATAGATAGATAGATAGATATGAGATAGATAGATATGAGATAGATAGATAGATAGATAGATAGATAGATAGATAGATAGATAGATATGAGATAGATAGATAGATAGATAGATAGATAGATAGATATGAGATAGATAGATAGATAGATAGATAGATAGATATGAGATAGATAGATAGATAGATAGATAGATAGATATGAGATAGATAGATAGATAGATAGATAGATAGATAGATAGATAGATATGAGATAGATAGATAGATAGATAGATAGATAGATAGATAGATAGATATGAGATAGATAGATAGATAGATAGATAGATAGATAGATAGATATGAGATAGATAGATAGATAGATAGATAGATAGATAGATAGATAGATATGAGATAGATAGATAGATAGATAGATAGATAGATAGATAGATATGAGATAGATAGATAGATAGATAGATAGATAGATAGATAGATATGAGATAGATAGATAGATAGATAGATAGATAGATAGATAGATATGAGATAGATAGATAGATAGATAGATAGATAGATAGATAGATAGATAGATATGAGATAGATAGATAGATAGATAGATAGATAGATATGAGATAGATAGATAGATAGATAGATAGATAGATAGATATGAGATAGATAGATAGATAGATAGATAGATAGATAGATAGATAGATATGAGATAGATAGATAGATAGATAGATAGATAGATAGATAGATATGAGATAGATAGATAGATAGATAGATAGATAGATAGATAGATATGAGATAGATAGATAGATAGATAGATAGATAGATAGATAGATATGAGATAGATAGATAGATAGATAGATAGATAGATAGATATGAGATAGATAGATAGATAGATAGATAGATAGATAGATATGAGATAGATACATAGATAGATAGATAGATAGATAGATATGAGATAGATAGATATGAGATAGATAGATATGAGATAGATAGATATGAGATAGATAGATAGATAGATAGATAGATAGATAGATAGATAGATAGATATGAGATAGATAGATAGATAGATAGATAGATAGATAGATAGATATGAGATAGATAGATAGATAGATAGATAGATAGATAGATAGATATGAGATAGATAGATAGATAGATAGATAGATAGATAGATAGATAGATATGAGAAGATAGATAGATAGATAGATAGATAGATAGATAGATAGATATGAGATAGATAGATAGATAGATAGATAGATAGATAGATAGATAGATATGAGATAGATAGATAGATATGAGATAGATAGATAGATAGATAGATAGATAGATAGATAGATAGATAGATATGAGATAGATAGATAGATAGATAGATAGATAGATAGATAGATAGATATGAGATAGATAGATAGATAGATATGAGATAGATAGATAGATAGATAGATAGATAGATATGAGATAGATAGATAGATATGAGATAGATAGATAGATAGATATGAGATAGATAGATATGAGATAGATAGATAGATAGATAGATAGATAGATAGATAGATATGAGATAGATAGATAGATAGATATGAGATAGATAGATAGATAGATAGATAGATAGATATGAGATAGATAGATAGATATGAGATAGATAGATAGATAGATAGATAGATAGATAGATAGATAGATAGATATGAGATAGATAGATAGATAGATAGATAGATAGATAGATAGATAGATATGAGATAGATAGATATGAGATAGATAGATAGATAGATAGATAGATAGATAGATAGATAGATATGAGATACATAGATAGATAGATAGATAGATATGAGATAGATAGATAGATAGATAGATAGATAGATAGATAGATATGAGATAGATAGATAGATAGATAGATAGATAGATAGATAGATAGATATGAGATAGATAGATAGATAGATAGATAGATAGATAGATATGAGATAGATAGATAGATAGATAGATAGATAGATAGATAGATAGATATGAGATAGATAGATAGATAGATAGATAGATAGATAGATAGATAGATATGAGATAGATAGATAGATAGATAGATAGATAGATAGATAGATAGATATGAGATAGATAGATAGATAGATAGATAGATAGATAGATATGAGATAGATACATAGATAGATAGATAGATAGATAGATAGATATGAGATAGATAGATATGAGATAGATAGATATGAGATAGATAGATATGAGATAGATAGATAGATAGATAGATAGATAGATAGATAGATAGATAGATATGAGATAGATAGATATGAGATAGATAGATATGAGATAGATAGATATGAGATAGATAGATAGATAGATAGATAGATAGATAGATAGATAGATAGATATGAGATAGATAGATAGATAGATAGATAGATAGATAGATATGAGATAGATAGATAGATAGATAGATAGATAGATAGATAGATAGATAGATAGATATGAGATAGATAGATAGATAGATAGATAGATAGATAGATAGATATGAGATAGATAGATAGATAGATAGATAGATAGATAGATATGAGATAGATAGATAGATAGATAGATAGATAGATAGATATGAGATAGATAGATAGATATGAGATAGATAGATAGATAGATAGATAGATAGATAGATAGATAGATAGATATGAGATAGATAGATATGAGATAGATAGATAGATAGATAGATAGATAGATAGATAGATATGAGATAGATAGATAGATAGATATGAGATAGATAGATAGATAGATAGATAGATAGATAGATAGATAGATATGAGATAGATGAGATAGATAGATAGATAGATAGATAGATATGAGATAGATAGATAGATAGATAGATAGATAGATAGATAGATAGATAGATATGAGATAGATAGATAGATAGATAGATAGATAGATAGATATGAGATAGATAGATAGATAGATAGATAGATAGATAGATAGATAGATATGAGATAGATAGATAGATAGATAGATAGATATGAGATAGATAGATAGATAGATAGATAGATAGATAGATAGATATGAGATAGATAGATAGATAGATAGATAGATAGATAGATATGAGATAGATAGATAGATAGATAGATAGATAGATAGATAGATATGAGATAGATAGATAGATAGATAGATAGATATGAGATAGATAGATAGATAGATAGATAGATAGATAGATAGATATGAGATAGATAGATAGATAGATAGATAGATAGATAGATAGATAGATAGATATGAGATAGATAGATAGATAGATAGATAGATAGATATGAGATAGATAGATAGATAGATAGATAGATAGATAGATAGATAGATATGAGATAGATAGATAGATAGATAGATAGATAGATAGATAGATAGATATGAGATAGATAGATAGATAGATAGATAGATAGATAGATAGATATGAGATAGATAATAGATAGATAGATAGATAGATAGATATGAGATAGATAGATATGAGATAGATAGATATGAGATAGATAGATATGAGATAGATAGATAGATAGATAGATAGATAGATAGATAGATAGATAGATAGATAGATATGAGATAGATAGATAGATAGATAGATAGATAGATAGATATGAGATAGATAGATAGATAGATAGATAGATAGATATGAGATAGATAGATAGATAGATAGATAGATAGATAGATAGATATGAGATAGATAGATAGATAGATAGATAGATAGATAGATAGATATGAGATAGATAGATAGATATGAGATAGATAGATAGATAGATAGATAGATAGATAGATAGATATGAGATAGATAGATAGATAGATAGATAGATAGATAGATAGATAGATATGAGATAGATAGATATGAGATAGATAGATAGATAGATAGATAGATAGATAGATAGATAGATATGAGATAGATAGATAGATAGATAGATAGATAGATAGATAGATAGATATGAGATAGATAGATAGATAGATAGATAGATAGATAGATAGATATGAGATAGATAGATAGATAGATAGATAGATAGATAGATAGATATGAGATAGATAGATATGAGATAGATAGATAGATAGATAGATAGATAGATAGATAGATAGATATGAGATAGATAGATAGATAGATAGATAGATAGATATGAGATAGATAGATAGATAGATAGATAGATATGAGATAGATAGATAGATAGATAGATAGATAGATAGATAGATAGATATGAGATAGATAGATAGATAGATAGATAGATAGATAGATAGATATGAGATAGATAGATAGATAGATAGATAGATAGATAGATAGATATGAGATAGATAGATATGAGATAGATAGATAGATAGATAGATAGATAGATAGATAGATAGATATGAGATAGATAGATAGATAGATAGATAGATAGATAGATAGATAGATATGAGATAGATACATAGATAGATAGATAGATAGATAGATATGAGATAGATAGATATGAGATAGATAGATATGAGATAGATAGATATGAGATAGATAGATAGATAGATAGATATGAGATAGATAGATAGATAGATAGATAGATATGAGATAGATAGATAGATATGAGATAGATAGATATGAGATAGATAGATAGATAGATAGATAGATAGATAGATATGAGATAGATAGATAGATAGATAGATAGATAGATAGATAGATAGATATGAGATAGATAGATAGATAGATAGATAGATAGATAGATAGATAGATAGATATGAGATAGATAGATAGATAGATAGATAGATATGAGATAGATAGATAGATAGATAGATAGATAGATATGAGATAGATAGATAGATAGATAGATAGATAGATAGATAGATATGAGATAGATAGATAGATAGATAGATAGATAGATAGATAGATAGATAGATAGATATGAGATAGATAGATAGATAGATAGATAGATAGATAGATAGATATGAGATAGATAGATAGATAGATAGATAGATAGATATGAGATAGATAGATAGATAGATAGATAGATAGATAGATAGATAGATAGATATGAGATAGATAGATAGATAGATAGATAGATATGAGATAGATAGATAGATAGATAGATAGATAGATATGAGATAGATACATAGATAGATAGATAGATAGATAGATAGATAGATAGATAGATATGAGATAGATAGATAGATAGATAGATATGAGATAGATAGATATGAGATAGATAGATATGAGATAGATAGATAGATAGATAGATATGAGATAGATAGATAGATAGATATGAGATAGATAGATAGATATGAGATAGATAGATAGATATGAGATAGATAGATATGAGATAGATAGATAGATAGATAGATAGATAGATAGATATGAGATAGATAGATAGATAGATAGATAGATAGATATGAGATAGATAGATAGATAGATAGATAGATATGAGATAGATAGATAGATAGATATGAGATAGATAGATAGATAGATAGATAGATATGAGATAGATACATAGATAGATAGATAGATATGAAATAGATACATAGATAGATAGATAGATAGATAGATAGATAGATAGATATGAGATAGATAGATATGAGATAGATAGATATGAGATAGATAGATATGAGATAGATAGATATGAGATAGATAGATATGAGATAGATAGATAGATAGATAGATATGAGATAGATAGATATGAGATAGATAGATATGAGATAGATAGATATGAGATAGATAGATATGAGATAGATAGATATGAGATAGATAGATATGAGATAGATAGATAGATAGATAGATATGAGATAGATATGAGATAGATAGATAGATAGATAGATAGATAGATAGATAGATAGATAGATATTAGATAGATAGATAGATAGATAGATAGATATGAGATAGATAGATAGATAGATAGATAGATAGATAGATAGATAGATATGAGATAGATAGATAGATAGATAGATAGATAGATAGATATTGGATAGACATTGCCGCTGTAGGTTGCTGTGCTAAGCTTCATTCTGCTCTGTGTGTGTAGATCAGACAGGGGTTCTGGAACCGTCCCCCTCAGATTTGGAACGTGGCCCCTGAGATGATCCGGGTCCTGAATCCTTATTACATGGAGGTCGCAGCTACACAACTGTTGGGCGTTAATAAGAAAACCAAGAGGCTGAACGCGGTGAGTGGTGCTGCACTGTATTTAGGATTCGCGCTGCCATAGGCTCTTTATTCTGTAAGTATGTCACACACCCCACTTCAATCATTGATTATTACACTTGGGTATATACTCACCGCTAGGTGGCAGTGTTGCAGAGAATCTCCAAAAAAGCAACAGGCCCCTCCCGGTCTATACATACCTGGTACCTCCCAACAATTCCCCAGTGTTCTTCTCTGCAAGGTGGCGACAAGACAGAAGAAAGAAGTCTCCTGCTTGCAGGTAGCGGGGTATCACCCCGGCCCCCCCCCATGGTCTATTTCTGCCCGGCTCTGTTTTGTTATCCTCCCTGTTAACTGGCAGCCTCCCAGCTTTGGCTGTAGGTCGGGCAAAGGTAGTCGGCACCTTAGGTGCCTAGGAGATTAGCTCCTCCGCTCGACTCCATATTGTGGGGCATAGCGGGATTTCCGGAGTGGTGATCCGGAAGTGGGATGCCCCCATTTACCTAGCAGTTAGATAGCCTTTTACATGAGGTGATCTGGGCATGGGGCAGTGTTCTACTCTCTGGCACCGGGCGTCATGGGTGACTGTGTGTGCTTGTGGCCGAACTGGCTGGTATGTGTGGGGCTCCTGCGCTTGTGGTTTTATGGCGTTTTTTGTTCCCGGCGGGCGTTTGGTGTGTGTGTCAGGCGATCCGGCCCGCTGCGGGTGTGTTTTATTACTATTGTGACATGATGGCGCCATTTTGCGCGGGATTCCTCTCAGGAGCCGAGGGGCGGGGTCACGCGGCGCTTGCTGCTCTGCGTCATTGTCAGCAGAGGGGAGAGAGTTTTTTGTGTATGGTGTTGTGGTACACTACTGGGGACCGGCTGGTAGCTCCGCCGGTCCTGCTTGGTATGTGAGCGCGGTTCTCGCTGGGCCGGACGCTCGGCGACGTTGGAGAGGGGGGTCCGCACGGTGGTTGGTCGCGTTAGGGAGGGGCGGGACTAATTCGGCTCCCGCGCTTCCAGGGCACGCCTTCCTCCTTACTCTCCTGTGCGGCGCGGTTTCTGGCCGCCATCTCGCTGCGGTGTGTCACGCTGAGGTAGTGCTCTCCTCCAGGTAGGCTTGCTTGGTTGTTGCTTTCCCTGTCAGGACGGGGGTAGCCTAACGGAGGTTTCTATTGACATATGCTTCCCTTCTCCCCCGCTTTTACATCTCCCCTTCCTCCCTCCCCCTCGCTCCCGCCATTTTTGAGGTGATGGCAGGACCTATTAACCATCTTCTTAGATTTTGGTTAAAGGGGGGGGGGGGGGGGGGGGGGAGAGACGTTTTCAGTGGGATAATTGTTTGATTATTGTATTTACATGTGTATTGTTGTGCCCGAAATGATTGTTGTCCCTGTTTTTTTGTGTTTTTCAGATCCTGGGACCCCATCTTGCAGGGCTCTCCCGGTCTTATATACCTGGCTAGTTTGGAAAAATTGGGATATTTGTCTGTTTTAAATCCTATGGTCAGGGTGGTATAGACTTATAGCTAGATAGAAATTAAAGGGGCATCCCGGGTCGCTTACTGCGTAAATCCCTGGGTTCTGCGAATACCATAATTTTCACCATATGGAGGCTGCCAAAGATACCGGAAACGGTCCTTCGGGACAATCCAGGCTGTGTGGGGGTTGTGGGACTCCGCTCCCGGGGGATGATGTCATTATATGCATTCCATGTGCGCAGCGGAACATTGAGCGCCAGTCCGGCACCCCGGTGCCTGGTACTTCATCGGCTGCGCCATCTCCCTCTCCTCCTCGCCTGTTCCGGACCCCGTGTGACGTTGTCATGGGTGGGGAATCGCAATCTGAGGTGTGCGCCCGCTTGGCCAACCTCGAGAAGATGTTTTCCGCTATGTCCGCTCAGAAGGCTCCGGCTAAGCGTAAACACCTATCTCCGCCTCCGCCGGACTCCGACGAGGAGGTTGTTGAGGATCTGGATTGGTCAGATCGTCCCCTTGAAGAGGGGGAGCTGGTGGATGATTTGGATGATTCAGTGGGCCAGCAGGTGCTGGGTGCTGAAGGGGACCAGGCTGAGGGTCCCGCTCCTGATACGTCTTGCATTTTGGCCCAAATGTTTGAGGTCTTGGATTTGGACCCTCCCGAGGCTGCTCCTCGGCCTAAGGGCCAGCTTTTCGGGGGATCCAAGCAGCGCTTGGAGTTTCCCAGCCAACAGCATTTTGAGGACGTTGTCTTTAAGCAATGGGAGCAGCCTACACGGCTCGTCGGGGGTACCGCTTAGTTGGGATAGGAAATATCCTTTTCCGGCGGACTTGATGAAGCGTTGGTCTGTCCCTCCCGAGGTGGATGCTCCGGTCTTGGGACTGTCTAATACGGCGGTTGTTCATTCTCCTGACACTACTTCTCTCAAGGACGGCGAGGATCGCCGGATTGATCAGCTGGCCCGCCATGGTTTTGTCTGTGCGGGTTCGGTTTTGAGGCCGGTCTGTGCTTCGGCTTTTTTGACCTTGGCGGTTAGATCTATTGTCAGGGATTTATGTGTGGATCTTGATCCCGCTGGTGATGAGTTTCTTGCGCTTAAGCGTTGTGACTCCTTCTTGTCGTTTATTCTGACCGCTCAGGATGATGCCATGTTGATGTGTGGCAGGGCTTCTGCTCTGTTGGTGGCTATTCGCCGCTCTGTGTGGTTGAGACAGTGGACGGCTGACTTTAATTCTAAAAGGTCGCTCACGGCTCTTCCCTTTTTGGGTTTGAGGCTTTTCGGTGAAAAGCTGGATTCTGTTGCCAAGGGAGGTAAGTTACCTCAGCGCAAGAAATTTCGCCGTTCCTTTCGTGGGGCGGCCCCCCTTCAATCCGTCCTTTCGGGGAGCCAGAGCCAGCAGGGGTGCGGGCTTCTCGGCCTCCAGGGGCGCAGGTTGGAATAGGGGTAGAGGCCGTGGCCGTCCCGTGCACGCCTGGGGCGCCAAGCCCAAGTCAGCTGCCAAGCCTGCTCAGCAATGAGGGGGGCGCCCTCACCCGTATGGGTGGGGGGACGGTTGCGACTCTTCTCCCGGGTTTGGGACCAGGAGGTCTCGGACAGGTGGATCCGGGAGGTGGTGTCGGCCGGTTACAAGCTGGAGTTCGAGTCCCGCCCTCCTCCAAGGTTTTTCAGGTCTCGGGTACCTTCAGATCCGTTGGCCGCACAGGTGCTCCTGGCGGCGGTAAGGAATCTTCTGGATTTGGCAGTCATTTGTCCGGTCCCTCATTCGGAGGTGGGAAGCGGGTATTATTCCAATCTCTTCACGGTACCCAAAAGGATGGGTCGTTCCGTCCCATTCTGGATTTGAAGTTTCTCAACCGGTTTATTCATCCCCGGAAGTTCCGCATGGAAACCCTGCGGTCTGCGATCGGTTCGCTTCGGCAGGGGGACTTTATGACGTCCATAGACATCAAGGATGCTTACCTTCACATTCCGATCTTTCCGGCTCATCGGAGGTTCCTTCGCTTTGTGGTGGAGGATCGGCATTTTCAGTTTGTAGCTCTTCCATTCGGCCTCACCTCTGCTCCGAGAGTGTTCACGGGTGGTGGGAGTGATGGCCCTGCTCAGAGCTCAGGGGAGCTCAGGGGATTCGCATTGTGCCTTACCTGGACGATCTTCTCATCATGGCGCCTTCCTTCAGTCAAGCGGAAGGGGACACTAGCATGGTGGTGTCTATGCTGGAGAGGTTCGGCTGGGTGATCAACTACCCCAAGTCCTCTCTGGTTCCGGCCAGGGTGGTGACCTTTCTGGGGATGTCGTTGGACTCTTGCCAGCACAGAGTCTTTCTCCCTCAGGCCAAGGTTCTTTTGATTAAGGAATTGGTTCATCTTCTTCTTTCCAATCCTCGCCCGTCCATTCGGTTAGGGATGAGACTGATGGGGTTGATGGTGGCCTCGTTCGAGGCAGTTCCCTTCGCGCAGTTTCATACGAGGACGCTTCAGCTTCATCTTTTGGCGTCTTGGGACCGGCGACCGCGGTCGTTGGATCGGTCCTTCCTGATGTCCCCTCGGGTTCGGCAGTCCCTTCTGTGGTGGTTGGTCTCGGACAATCTTCTGAAGGGCAGGTCGTTTCTGACCCCGCTTTGGGAGACTGTCACCACGGATGCCAGTTTGTCAGGATGGGGAGGTTTCTGGAAGGATCTTCAGTTTCAGGGGCAGTGGGACCCTCAGGAAGCCCACTTGCCCATCAATGTTCTGGAGTTGCGAGCCATCAGGTTGGTTCTGTCTCACTTGACGCATCATTTACGGGGCCTGCCGGTTCAGGTTCGATCGGACAATCAGACGGCGGTTGCTTACATCAATCACCAGGGAGGGACTCGCAGTCTGGGTGCCCACAGAGAGGTGTCTCTGATTCTAGTTTGGGCAGAGACTCATGTCCCTTGCATCTCGGCTGTTTACATTCTGGGAGTGGAAAACACAGAGGCGGAATGGTCTCTCCATCCCCAGGTGTTTCGGTCGATGTGTCTTCGGTGGGGGACGCCGGAGGTGGATCTGTTTGCCTCTCGTCACAATCACACGCTTCCGACATTCGTGTCGCTGGCTCTGGCGGCGGATGCCATGGCCCTGAGCTGGAGGGACCTGGGGTTTCTTTATCTGTTTCCTCCGATTCCCATGCTAGGCAGGGTGCTGCGAAAGTTGGTTCTGGAAGGAGTTCCCGCCATTCTCGTGGCTCCAAGATGGCCAAGGCGGGTGTGGTTCGCAGACATCGTTCGTCTGGCAGTGGATCAGTTCGATCTGCCTCTTCGGCCGGATCTTCTCACTCAGGGCCAACTGTGTTACCCCAGTTTACAAACGCTGGCTTTGACGGCTTGGCTGCTGAAACCTCCATCTTAAAGGAGGAGGGTCTTTCGGATTCGGTCATTCGGACTCTTATTAGTGCCAGAAAGAGATCTTCTTCTTCCATCTATTATAGGTCTTGGAGATCTTATATTGATTGGTGTGAGGCTCGGTCTTTGCCTTGCCGGGTCTTTTCTATTTCTAGGATTTTGGAATTTCTTCAATCAGGGCTGGACTCTGGTCTTCAGCTGAGTACTTTGAAGGAGCAGGTTTCTGCTTTGTCTATCTTTTTTCAGAGGTCTTTTGCTAGCCATTCTTTGGTCAAGACTTTTTTCCAGGGGGTTTCACATCTGCGGCCTCCTAGGAAGCCGTTGCTTCCTGTTTGGGATTTGAATTTGGTGCTCTCTGCTCTTCAGGCTCCTCCTTTTGAGCCTCTGTAGGATATTGCTCTGTCCACTCTGACTCAGAAGGTTGCCTTTCTGGTGGCCATCACTTCGGTTCGGCGTGTTTCGGAGTTGGCAGCTTTGTCTATTCAGGCTCCTTATTTTGAGGAACATCAGGACAAAGTGGTTTTTCGCTTCAAGTCAGAGTTTCTCCCTAAAGTGGTCTCTGCTTTTCATCTTAACCAGGACATTGTTCTTCCTTCTTTGTGTCCTAAGCCTAAGAATGTCAAGGAGAGTGCGTTGCACTGCTTGGATGTTGTACGTTGTGTCAGGTACTATTTGCGTATTACGTCTTCTTTTCGTAAGACTGATGCCTTTTTCGTGGTGCCCTGTGGGCCTAGGAAAGGTTTGGCTCCGGCTAAGTCTTCCATTAGCAAATGGATTCGTCAGGCGATTGTTGGAGCCTATTCTGCCAAGGGGAAGGATCCCCCTTTTCGTGTTACTGCTCATTCTACTCATGCGGTTGGTGCGTCCTGGGCTTTTCAGCACCAGGCTTCTGTTGAACAAGTTTGTAAGGCTGCGACTTGGTCTTCGGTTCATACTTTTTCTAAGTTTTATAAGGTTGATGTGCGGGCCTCAGCGGATGCTGTTTTTGGCCGCAAGGTTCTGCAGGCTGCAGTGGTTTGAGTTTTCTGCATTATTGCCTGGTTTGGATACCCACCCTTTTTTCTGGACACTGCTGTTGGATGTCCCAAGTGTAATAATCAATGATTGAAGTGGGGTGTGTGACATACTTAGAATAATACCATTTTGTGAATACTCACCTGTAAAATGGGTATTATAAGTATGTCACACACCCCGCTTCACCCGCCCTTTTTGGTATCCTGGCTCTTTATATGGTGAAGTTTTGTTCTTTACGTTTGAGGGTTACATTTGTTTGTTCCTGGTACCTTGTCTTACTGCTGTTCTAATACTGGGAGATTGTTGGGAGGTACCAGGTATGTATAGACCGGGAGGGGCCTGTTGCTTTTTTGGAGATTCTCTGCAACACTGCCACCTAGCGGTGAGTATATACCCAAGTGTAATAATCAATGATTGAAGCGGGGTGTGTGACATACTTATAATACCCATTTTACAGGTGAGTATTCACAAAATGGTATTTTGGTCATGTGATTTAGGGCCTTATTCATGAAGGGATAGCGTCAGGTGGCGCCTTGTAAATGACAGGTAGCGCCAGGTGAACTTCGGACACAGCAGCAATTGCACATTTATCAAGCAGAATCTGTTTAGCGACTGGGATAGCGCCATGTAGCGTCCGATTCATCATTATCCCAGGCTCAGCGTACAGCGCCGGCGTTCAGACTTGCAGAGCGCCACGTCTTACCTGTCGCTACCTGTCGCTCTCCCATACATTTCTATGGACGTTCTTTTACTTTTCTTTAAACAGGGGGTTTTTATTATTAATTTTTTTTTTTATTCTCAAATAATGTTGTGACCTCTCCTGGCCTAGAAAAAGCCATTTTTTAATTTTTTTTTAATTGTATATATTTCTTCAGAATTGACATGGCATGAATGTGTTCATGTTACAATGTCATTGCATATGTTTTTGCTTTGTTACTGTTGGATACATGAAAACAGCCTTTAATCACACAGCTTGTGGCGCTCTGGCGTACAGCGAAGCATTTTTGAGCACCGGTAGTGTGTGAGGCTTTTTTTATGATGAATATGCTGTGAGTCGGACGCACTGACCTGTCGCTAACATTCGCTCCCATACAGCGCTGTACTGGTCATATAGCGACCCCCCCACAATGTATTCATCATTGCTGCACAACAACTGAGGCGATCTGCACTAGCGAACCACGGCTGAGCACAGCGACTACTAGCGGGCGCTACTTGGCGTTAGTAATGAATCAGCCTGCCCGATGACACATTGCATTGCGACACCTATGTTGGTTTCATGATTAGGACGTTAATATCAGTGGCTACTAGCGGCCGGTGTCTAGAAGTCACATGTGTCGGGTGTTCTGGGATGTTCTCAAGTACGAGACGAGCTGTTCCTCATTTGTAAGCTGGAAACTCACCCCACTCTCTGGAGATACCCCACAGGAAGTAGATGGATGATCCGCGGGTTTATTCTGAGTCGGGAAGAAATTTTACCCGAATATGAGGGAAATGAGCCTCAAACTAAACTTTTCTTTTTGCCTTTGTCGGGATCAGTAAACTTAGGTGCAGTGACCACAGTCTTTACGATAGTGATACTAGGTTACTATATTGCTACATACCTTCCTACTTTTCGGGGAGGAAAAGAGGGGCAATTGTTAAATGAAGCCACGCCCCCTAATTGAGGGATACATCAAGCCACGCCCCCATT
This sequence comes from Gastrophryne carolinensis, assembly GCA_027917425.1. NCBI lineage: Eukaryota > Metazoa > Chordata > Amphibia > Anura > Microhylidae > Gastrophryne > Gastrophryne carolinensis. Next base: position 1,020,338 of record CM051242.1, read on the forward strand.
GAGGGATTTATGAAGCCACGCCCCCTAATTGAGGGATAGATGAAGCCACGCCCCTCATTGAGGGATTTATGAAGCCACACCCCTAATTGAGGGATAGATGACGCCACGCCCCCTCATTGAGGGATTTATGAAGCCACACACCCTAATTGAGGGATGGATAGGAGATAAAATGTAACAACAATTACTATTGTTACAACAGTAGAAACACTTTCTACAGGGAAATGAATCATTTATTGCTGCAGATCTGCATGTTACTCTTCAAACAGGGACAATATGTAAATTAAGACATGCCCCTTATTGAGGGATGGGTTAAGCCACGCCCCCTCATTGAGGGATGGATGGGAGATACATTGTAACAGTTACAACAATAGAAACACTTTCAATAGGAAAATTAATAATTTATTGCTGCAGATCTGCATGTTACACCTCAAAGAGGGACAATATGTAAATTAATCCACACCCACTCATTGGGGGATCGATGAAGCCACGCCCACTCATTGGTTGTTGAATAGGAGATACATTGTAACAGTTACAACAATAGAAACACTTTGAATAGGGAAATGAATAACATGTAATTGAAGCCACACCCCCTCATTGAGGAATGGATAGGAGACAGTGCTTGAACACTGCACACTGCTGTGCACCAGTCCTATTCTATTGTCACAGGTGGGATTAGGCAGCTTGCATTGGACCCCCTTATGGCATGGGCCCGGTCTCTGATTTGGAGGGATTGTCCCTCTTTGGAGTCCATGTCCCTCATTGAGGTGTAGCATGCAGATCTGCAGTAATAAATGATTCATTTGCCTATTCAAAGTGTTTCTATTGTTGTAACTGTTACAATGTATCTCCTATCCATCCCTCAATGAGGGGTGTGGCTTCAACCATCCCTCAATGAAGGGGTGTGGCTTCCTTAATCCCTTAATGAAGGGGCGTGGCTTCAACCATCCCTCAATGAAGGGGCGTGGCGTCAACCATCCCTCAATGAGGGGCGTGGCTTCATATATTCCTCAATGAGGGGACGTGGCTTCATTTACATATTGTCCCTCTTTTAGGTGTAACATGCAGATCTGCAGCAATAAATGATTCATTTGCCTATTCAAAGTGTTTCTATTGTTGTAAGTGTTACTATGTTTCTCCTATCCATCAATCAATGAGGGACGTGGCTTCATGCATTCCTTAATGAGGGGGTGTGGCTTCATCCATCCCTCAATGGGAGGCCTGGCTTCATTTAACAAATGTCCCTTTTCCCACCCTGAAAAGTTGGGATGTATGTAATATAGCCTAGATTCTTAAAGGGTACAATGAGGGTCCGCACTCTTCACAACTCAGTAAAAATTGTATCAAATTTATTCCAATTCATAAAAAGGACCAAAAACACACATTGTACAGGGTTAAAAAAACATATAATACACAGGTCTTGGGGAGGGTCCAGGACAATCAAGGCTCTTAATAACACGTTAAATATTAATATTCTATAATACTGTCGTCAAATAGAATATAATGGGACCATGGCTGGTCAGCTCTGCATTTAAGGGTGATGTACAATTGATTGATTTGTCTGTGTTTATTTGACCATAACAGCAGGTGCTTGCACGGTTACAAATGCGAGGGGTGCTCCACCTTGCCAGTTTATAAAAACGGGCACAGATATTGAACTACCTAGGCCCTTATTTAACAAGGGGTAGCGACAGGTAGCGACTGGTGAGCGGCCTGTAATGACGAGCCCCGCCACGAGAACGCCGGCTCCCCACCACAATCACACATTTATCAAGCCAATCCTGCTTAGCGACTGAGATAGCGCCATATAGCGACTCATTCATCATAATTCCAGCCTCAGCCTACAGCGCCAGCGTCCGACCTTGAACAGTGACAGGTATGACCTCTCGCTACCTGGCGCTCTCCAATGCATTTCAATGGAACAATCTTTAAATATTCATAATTAATTGTTATTAATTTTTTTTTTTTTTTTTTAAATTTAATAAAATTTAATAAAATTCTGTGACCACTTCTGCCATTTTAAATAATTTTTTTAAGTTAAAAAAAAATAAATGTACAGAATTGATATTACAGGTCTGATATTAATGTATTCATATTACTAAATTATTTTAAAAACTTGGTTTTTTTGGTTTCCAAAAACATGGTTGTTTGGGGGTTAAAAAACTACTTTTAACACATCGCCGCCAGCGCTCTGGGGTTTAAACAAGCATTTCACAGCGCGAGAATTTTTTGAGCGTGATTTGTTAATGAATATGGTGGGAGCCGGTCGCTATGGCCAGTCACTATCATGCGCTCCCATACAGCGCGGAACCTGTCAAATAGCGACTCCTCACCCAGTATTCAACATTACGGCAAACCGACTGAGTCGCTATCAGCTACCGAACAACGGCCAAGCACAGCGACTACTAGCGGGCGCTCTGAAAATGCCGCTACAGTCGCTCAACTGTCGCTACCTGCCGCTATTAATGAATCGGCCTCTTAGTAGCCACTTCACTAAAGAAGGAAAAAAGAATTGCTGCAAGGTAACAGGCACATACAGATGCGAGGCGTGCTCCACCTTGCCAATTTATAAAAACGTGGTGGATTTTTTTGAAATTACTGCAAGAGTGCGAGTATCCCTGTGATAAAAGGACATTAAAACGCTTAACCTTTGAGGATATTTATATCTGTGAACACATCTTAGAAGTTTGGACTTTTGAATTCATTTTAGCAGTTGAAGTTGACCTAAATTGTGATGCTGAGGGCCTTATTTATCACGGGCTAGCGCCAGGTAGTGTCTGACGAGCGCCAGGTCCCGCCAGCTATCGGCGGCTACCGACTCAAGTACGCCCGGCGGCGGTCACAATGACGCATTTATCAAGCTAAATGAGGCTAGCGCCGGCGAGAGCGACGGCTAGCGCGGCATTCATCATGAAGCCGCCTGGAACGAACAGCGCCGCTGCAAATTCCTTCACAGCGCCAGGTATGACCTGTCGCTCCCTGGCGTTGTCCAATGCATTTCAATGGAGCAATGTTTAATTAATCATAATTAATTGGTATTATTTTTTTTTTTTTTTTAATGTCAAAAATTCTGAGACCACTTCTGCAATGTTAGGTTTTTTTTTTTAAAGTAAAAAAAAAATAAAAATAAAAATTTGTGCAGAATTGATCTTACAGGTCTGATATTAATATATTCATATTACAAAATGATTCCAAAAACATGTATAACGTTACAATCAAAAAATATGGTTGTTTAGGGGTTAAAAACTAGTTAACACCCATCGCCGCCAGCGCACTGGGGTTTAAACAAGGAATGGACAGCGCCAGCAAATTCGGAGCGTCATTTTTTAATGAATATGAAGCAAGCCGTTCGCTCTGGCCATTCGTTGTCAGGCGCTCACATACAACGCTGAACCTGTGAAACAGCGACCCCTAAGCCCGTATTCAACATTACCGCACACCGACTGAGTCGCTGTCATCAAGCAAACGCCGGCCAAGCACAGCGAATACTGGCTGGCGCTGTAAAAATCACGCTACAGTCGCTCATCTGTCGCTACCTGGCGCTATTAATGAATCGTCCTCCCCGTCATCTGTGTTTTTAGAAAAGTATGTGTATGTAGGATCCATAGGGGGGGAAAAGGATTAACACACGTTGAGCAACAGTAATCTATTGAAATTTGCATGATCAAAAATAATCAGCGCCGGTTATATTCCAACTTAAAGCAATTTATAATAACGGGCACAGATATTGAACTACCTAGTGGTGACGCCATCACACAGCGGCACTATGCAAATTGTAACACCACTGATGTTATTTACATCTTAACCTGTAACTGTCCCCAATTTCTACATAGGTAAGACAAATAGAAAGCTGAGAACTCGTATGTACGAGCATACAAGGGACATAAGAAACAAAAACCTGTTAACTCCCGTAGGCAGACGCTGGAGCCATCACCATAAAGGAAACACGACGGACATCTCCTTCCAAGTATTGGACAGAATACATCCCGGGGGGGGGGGGGGGGGGGGGGGGACATTCGCAAAAAGACGCTACAGCTGGAAACCAAGTGGATTTCCAAACTGAAAGCATGCACCCCTCCGGGCCTAAACGTAACATGTAGTTATGTTATTCTAAAATATTACATTGCCCCTCCCCCCATCCTCTCCCGTCTCCATATATAGTATCACAAAGTGATACATAAACAAAATATTTAATCAAAGAAATCTGGCCAAAAAGTACTAGCCACTGCTACAAGGTCATCCTGAATGAAAGCCACAGACAGTACACACAGTAAGCAACTAATAAAATAAAAATATGTAACAAGACAGCCTACGATTATAAAAAAAACGACTCATGACCACCTTATGTTTTGTATTTCAATGCTTTTTTTGTACAGCATAAGTATTCTATACCACATGTAAGAAGGAGCGCTTCCTATCTTCTTTTTTAATCCTCACTATTTGCTACCATATACAGCGGGACCGCAACAAAATGGCGCATGTGTAAACCCCCATACAATCCAGAGTCCACAGGGGCCGCCCGTCCCGGAAGTGACACACATCGATGCGTCACTCCCCAACCTATTGTCCAGGCAACGGCCTACACGTCAGGATGTTACTGACGTTTGCGGGCGGGGCCTCGGCGCCTTGGGGGCCTTCCGCCGCCCGCATGCTGGTTTAAAATGCGCACCGCCGCAGACATGCTGAGCGGCGCTCCATCCAGTATACAGGGCTCGGCGGGACCTCAGGCACCAACCATTCTCATGAACGGACAAGAGACTCTGGAAGAGGTAAGAGGGACTCCTAATACCCTCCACAATCATCTATTACCGTATTTTTCGCCCTATAAGACGCACCTGCCCATAAGACGCACCTAGGATTTGGGGGAAGAAAATAAGAAAAAAATATATTTTAAACCAAAAACGCACCATTACAGACAGTGTGGCATTCCCCCTATCCCATTCCCATAGGCCGTGTGGGATGCCCCCATTCCATAGACAGTGTAGCATGCCCCCATCCCATTCCCCGTATACCCAGTGTGGCATCCCCCCCTCCCATTCCCCATATACCCATTGGCTGTGTGGCATCCCCCTCTCCCCCCTCCCCCCATTAGTATAGGCTGTGTGGCATCCCCCTCCCCCCATTAGTATAGGCTGTGTGGCATCCCCCTCCCCCCATTAGTATAGGCTGTGTGGCATCCCCCTCCCCCCATTAGTATAGGCTGTGTGGCATCCCCCTCCCCCCATTAGTATAGGCCGTGTGGCATCCCACTCCCCCCATTAGTATAGGCTGTGTGGCATCCCCCTCCCCCCATTAGTATAGGCTGTGTGGCCCCTCTCCTCCCATTCCCACCCCCCTCCCCCATTAGTATAGGCAGGCGCCATGTATATATAAAAAAAAAAGTTAAACTCACCTGTCCGCTGACACCGCTGCGCTGAGCGGCCGGCTCCGTGAATGGGGTGGGCGTGGCCTGCACTGCAGCATCGGCGCAGGCCACGCCCACCCCATTCACGAGCTGGCTCTGTCCCGGCCCCGCCGCTGCGATCGCTGTCTTTTCAGGCAGCGATGACAGCGGCGGAGCCAGAGACAGAGCCCCTGCCGCTCCTCCATCTGCTGTTACTGGGCACATGCGAGCACGAAGGTCCGGGCAGCGGGTGGCCGTGGCCTGCACCGGTGCAGGCCACGCCCACCCACTGCCCAGACCTTTGTGCTCGCGTGTGCTCTGAGCCCGGAAGAGGCAGCAGATGGAGGAGCGGCGGAGGCTCTGTCTCTGGCCCGCCGCTGTCATCGCTGCCTGAAAAGACAGCGATCGCAGCGGCAGGACCGGGACAGAGCCCCCGCCGCTCCTCTGGCCTCTCGCAGTGTGACAGGCAACGCGGGAGCGCCGGGAACGGGTGAGTTTTTTTTTTTTTTACATTCGCCCGATAAGGCGCACGGACATTCTCCCCCCACTTTGGGGAAAAATAAGTGCGTCTTATAGGGCGAAAAATACGGCAATTGATCACCATGTATTTGGCTAAACTTACGCTGCACATTTCCTCCAGCATCACCCTGAACCTGCTCTACTTACACTGCGCCAGCCGGTCACCAGGGGCTACCCCCACATTAAGCAAGGTAATCTACCAAATTACCCCCCCCCCTACAGACAACAATTAGATAAAAACTATTTAAAGTTACACAGAGATATATACCAATGTCTAACCCCGAAATTCCCATAGATCCTTACACAAAGGAAACAAGCGCTCCTTCACATCTCACCTGACAGACGTACCAATTTAACAATTATTATTCAGGACATATGTTACGTTTAGTACAATTAAGTATACTTGCAGTAAACTACACAGTAAATGATCGTATTATATGTGTAATAGAGAGCGCACTGAGGAAGCAGTATTTGCGAAACGTCTGCACACTCTACCGCATAGACCTAAGGGAGATACGCTTGCTGCAAACTGTATACAACAGATCACTAAACACTTAGAGGCCGATTCATTAATAGCGGCAGGTAGCGACAGTTGAGCGACTGTAGCGGCATTTTCACAGCGCCCGCTAGTAGTCGCTGTGCTTGGCCGTTGTTCGGTTGTTGATAGCGACTGAGTCGGTGTGCAGTAATGTTGAATACGGGGTGACGAGTCGCTATTTGACAGGTTCCGCGCTGTATTGCAGCGCATGATAGCGACTGGTCAGAGCGACCGGCTCCCACCATATTCATCAAAAAATCACGCTCAAAAAATTATCGCGCTGTAAAATGCATGTTTAAACCCCAGAGCACTGGCGGCCATGTGTTAAAAGTAGTCTTTTAACCCCCAAACCACCATATTTTTGGAAACCAAAAAAAAATGTTTTAAAGAATTTAGTAATATGAATACAATAATATCAGACCTGTAATATCAATTCTGTACATTTTTTTTTACCTTAAAATAATTATCTAAAATGGCAGAAGTGGTCACAGAATTTTTCACATTTAAAAAAAAAAAAATAAAAAAATTAATAACAATTAATTATGAATATTTAAAGATTGCTCCATTGAAATGCATTGGAGAGCGCCAGGTAGCGAGAGGTCATACCTGTCGCTGTTCAAGGTCGGACGCTGGCGCTGTGGGCTGAGGCTGGAATAATGATGAATGAGTCGCTATATGGCGCTATCTCAGTCGCTAAGCAGGATCGGCTTGATAAATGTGTGATTGTGGTGGGGAGCCGGCGTTCTCGTGGCGGGGCCCGTCATTACCGGCCGCTCACCAGTCGCTACCTGGCGCTATTCCTTCATAAATAAGGGCCATAGAAGAGACCGGATAGGAATCCATTATCTGGCTTCCTCTCTTGTACCATTTGGAAATATGTGAAAAAAAAATATATATATGTGGAAATATAAACCTATGTGTAAACATCACCTGAAATATGTGAAAAAAAATGTACAAGAAAGTCAGATTTATGCGACAAATAAGCTGATTTGTAAAAATATACAATAAGTATTTGTGACGCAATAAATATACTAATATTATTAACAATATCACATGATATTTATTGACCATCAGTCCCATGAACTACTCAGCGTCAAAGGGGGTCCCTAATATACCCCTCCCCCTCCTTTTATTATTATAGATAGAGTTGGGACATACTAGACTGGACAATCTTTTTCCCCAGATACATCCTATGTGAAGTACTCATAGCGCCCCCTCCTGGCACGTCTTTCTAATTGACCCTAGATTCTTAACGGGAACCAGCGCTGTATTCTCTAGAGCCGTTGGCATTTCTAATATCGGAGTCATTTCTGTTTTTCAGAAACCCACCACCGGCCTGATGGCGATCTCCTTCGCCGTTCACTTCTGCGACCAGGTTCACATCGCAGGCTTCGGATATCCGGCCATGAGCAACAAGACTGAACCCATCCACTACTTCAACAAGGCAACAATGAAGAACATGATGGTAAGCTCTGATCTGGTCACATGATTAGGATGGACGCCAACTAAATGCACGTAAAGCAAAGCTCACGACTTTACAGGGTTGGAAAGGGGGACAATTGTTAAATGAAGCCACGCCCCCTCATTGAGGGATGATAAAGCCACGCCCCTCATTGAGGGATGATAAAGCCACGCCCCTCATTGAGGGATGATAAAGCCACGCCCCCTCATTGAGGGATGATAAAGCCACGCCCCTCATTGAGGGATGATAAAGCCACGCCCCCTCATTGAGGGATGATAAAGCCACGCCCCCTCATTGAGGGATGATAAAGCCACGCCCCCTCATTGAGGGATGATAAAGCCACGCCCCTCATTGAGGGATAGATGAAGCCACGCTCTCTCATTGAGGGATAGATGAAGCCACACTCTCTCATTGAGGGATGGGTGAAGCCACGCCCCCTCATTGAGGGATAGATGAAGCCACACCCCCTCATTGAGGGATAGATGAAGCCACGCCCCCTCATTGAGGGATGGATGAAGCCACACGCTCTCTCATTGAGGGATGGATGAAGCCACGCTCTCTCATTGAGGGATGGATGAAGCCACGCCCCCTCATTGAGGGATGGATGAAGCCACGCCCCCCTCATTGAGGGATGGATGAAGCCACGCCCCCTCATTGAGGGATAGATGAAGCCACGCCCCCTCATTGAGGGATAGATGAAGCCACACTCTCTCATTGAGGGATGGATGAAGCCATGCTCTCTCATTGAGGGATGGATGAAGCCACACTCTCTCATTGAGGGATAGATGAAGCCACGCTCTCTCATTGAGGGATAGATGAAGCCACGCTCTCACATTGAGGGATAGATGAAGCCACGCCCCCTCATTGAGGGATAGATGAAGCCACACTCTCACATTGAGGGATAGATGAAGCCACGCCCCCTCATTGAGGGATAGATGAAGCCATGCTCTCTCATTGAGGGATAGATGAAGCCACGCTCTCTCATTGAGGGATGGATGAAGCCACGCCCCCTCATTGAGGGATAGATGAAGCCACACTCTCTCATTGAGGGATAGATGAAGCCACGCTCTCTCATTGAGGGATAGATGAAGTCACGCTCTCTCATTGAGGGATAGATGAAGCCACGCCCCCTCATTGAGGGATAGATGAAGCCACGCTCTCTCATTGAGGGATAGATGAAGCCACACTCTCTCATTGAGGGATAGATGAAGCCACACTCTCTCATTGAGGGATAGATGAAGCCACGCTCTCTCATTGAGGGATAGATGAAGCCACGCCCCCTCATTGAGGGATAGATGAAGCCACGCTCTCTCATTGAGGGATAGATGAAGCCACGCCCCCTCATTGAGGGATAGATGAAGCCACGCTCTCTCATTGAGGGATAGATGAAGCCACGCCCCCTCATTGAGGGATAGATGAAGCCACACTCTCTCATTGAGGGATAGATGAAGTCACACTCTCTCATTGAGGGATGGATGAAGCCACACTCTCTCATTGAGGAATAGATAAAGCCACACTCTCTCATTGAGGGATAGATGAAGCCACGCTCTCTCATTGAGGGATAGATGAAGCCACGCTCTCTCATTGAGGGATAGATGAAGCCACACTCTCTCATTGAGGGATAGATGAAGCCACGCTCTCTCATTGAGGGATAGATGAAGCCACGCTCTCTCATTGAGGGATAGATGAAGCCACACTCTCTCATTGAGGGATAGATGAAGCCACACTCTCTCATTGAGGGATAGATGAAGCCACGCTCTCTCATTGAGGGATAGATGAAGCCACACTCTCTCATTGAGGGATAGATGAAGCCACGCTCTCTCATTGAGGGATAGATGAAGCCACACTCTCTCATTGAGGGATAGATGAAGCCACGCTCTCTCATTGAGGGATAGATGAAGTCACACTCTCTCATTGAGGAATAGATAAAGCCACACTCTCTCATTGAGGGATAGATGAAGCCACGCTCTCTCATTGAGGGATGGATAGAAGATAGGATGTAACAGTTACAATAATAGAAACACTGTGAATAGACAAATGAATCATTTATTGCTGCAGATCTGCATGTTACACCTCAAAGAGGGACAATATTTTATTGAAACCATGACCCCTCATTGAGGAATGGATGAAGCCACGCCCCCTCATTGAGGGATGGATGAAGCCACACCCCCATCATTGAGGGATGAAGCCATGCCCCCTCGTTGAGGGATGGATGAAGCCACACCCCCATCATTGAGGGATGAAGCCACGCCCCCTCATTGAGGGATAAATGAAGCCACACCCCCTCATTGAGGGATGGATAGGAGATACATAGTAACTGTTGCAACAATAGAAACACTCTTACCGGTAATAGGCAAATGAATCAGGCTACAATGGCAGTGACCAATTCTTTCCTCTTTTATACACCCAAAGTGTTATGTTGAAGGAAATTGCAATAAAATAAAATAAAAATAGTCTTTTAAAGCAAACGCTAGAGCGGTCCCCAGCCTCTGGGGGGGGGGGGGGGGCAGGGCTGTATATAAATAGATCACAGGTCCCTCCTCCTCGTTCCTCGTAGTCTCTCCAAGCTGGGGCGGGTCGGCTTTTATACCCCCCTTCCTGTGGAGTCCTGTCATGTGATTGATGATGTCATCTGGGGGCCAATATAACTTCACCCCATCACGAGTTATAACGTCGCAGCAATAATAAGATGAAACACCTTATATGTGATGTAATAACTTATATATGATGTAATACCCGATATATGATTTTCTTTTTGACAGAACTCAGGACACCGGGTGCCCCTGGAGGCCATCGCTATAAAGAAACTTCTCCAGAACAACGTCATCCACAACCTGACTCGCTTCTGAAACCTGTGCAGAGTGGAGGTCTGTCAGCCTCCTTCCGCCTCCTCCTAGAACCAAATCATGAGCCTTCCTCAGCCTCCTCCTATAACTGGACCATGAGCCTCCTCCTGTAACTAGACCATGAGCCTCCTTCAGCCTCCTCCTACAACTAGACCCTGAGCCTCCCCCAGCCTCCTCCTATAACTAGATCATAAGGTTCCTTCAGCCTCCTCCTATAACTAGACCATGAGCCTCCTTCAGCCTCCTCCTATAACTAGACCATGAGCCTCCTTCAGCCTCCTCCTATAACTAGACCATGAGCCTCCTTCAGCCTCCTCCTATAACTAGACCATGAGCCTCCTTCAGCCTCCTCCTATAACTAGACCATGAGCCTCCTTCAGCCTCCTCCTATAACTAGACCATGAGCCTCCTTCAGCCTCCTCCTATAACTAGACCATGAGCCTCTTTCTGCCTCCTCCTATAACTAGACCATAAGCCTCCTTCAGCCTCCTCCTATAACTAGACCATGAGCCTCCTTCAGCCTCCTCCTATAACTAGACCATGAGCCTCCTTCAGCCTCCTCCTATAACTAGACCATGAGCCTCCTTCAGCCTCCTCCTATAACTAGACCATGAGCCTCTTTCTGCCTCCTCCTATGACTAGACCATGAACCTCCTTCAGCCTCCTCCAATAATTAGACCATGAGCCTCCTTCAGCCTCCTCCTATAACTAGACCATGAGCCTCCTCCAGCCTCCTCCTATAACTAGACCATGAGCCTCCTTCAGCCTCCTCCTATAACTAGACCATGAGCCTCCTCCAGCCTCTTCCTATAACTAGACCATGAGCCTCCACCAGCCTCTTCCTATAATTAGACCATGAGCCTCTTTCAGCCTCCTCCTATAACTAGACCGTGAGCCTCCTTCAGCCTCTTCCTATAACTAGAACGTGAGCCTCCTCCAGCCTGCTGCCAGATACATTGCAGGTGGGACAGCACACTCCCCGTCACAGACCCATGATCTTCTCCTTCAGGGTGACAAAGGATTAGACAGGGACAAAGAAACAAATATAATATATAAATATTGTTCAGTTCTATTTTAGACCATGTAATGTTTGTAAATATTTATTGTGAATAAAACTATAAATAAAAATAAAATGACACATTTCTGGCTGGGGTAAGTCCATACATAGGATAGGCTGGGGTAAGTCCATGCATAGGATAGGCTGGGGTAAGTCCATACATAGGATAGGCTGGGGTAAGTCCATGCATAGGATAGGCTGGGGTAAGTCCATGCACAGGATAGGCTGGGGGTAAGTCCGTGCACAGGATAGGCTGGGGGTAAGTCCATACATAGGATAGGCTGGGGTAAGTCCATACATAGGATAGGCTGGGGTAAGTCCATACATAGGATAGGCTGGGGTAAGTCCATGCACAGGATAGGCTGGGGTAAGTCCATACATAGGATAGGCTGGGGTAAGTCCATACATAGGATAGGCTGGGGAAAGTCCATACATAGGATAGGCTGGGGTAAGTCCATACATAGGATAGGCTGGGGTAAGTCCATACATAGGATAGGCTGGGGTAAGTCCATACATAGGATAGGCTGGGGTAAGTCCATGCATAGGATAGGCTGGGGTAAGTCCATGCATAGGATAGGCTGGGGTAAGTCCATGCACAGGATAGGCTGGGGTAAGTCCATACATAGGATAGGCTGGGGTAAGTCCATACATAGGATAGGCTGGGGTAAGTCCATACGTAGGATAGGCTGGGGTAAGTCCATACATAGGATAGGCTGGGGTAAGTCCATGCATAGGATAGGCTGGGGTAAGTCCATGCACAGGATAGGCTGGGGTAAGTCCATACATAGGATAGGCTGGGGTAAGTCCATGCATAGGATAGGCTGGGGAAAGTCCATGCACAGGATAGGCTGGGGTAAGTCCATACATAGGATAGGCTGGGGTAAGTCCATGCATAGGATAGGCTGGGGTAAGTCCATACATAGGATAGGCTGGGGTAAGTCCATGCACAGGATAGGCTGGGGTAAGTCCATGCACAGGATAGGCTGGGGTAAGTCCATACATAGGATAGGCTGGGGGTAAGTCCATACATAGGATAGGCTAGGGTAAGTCCATGCATAGGATAGGCTGGGGTAAGTCCATACATAGGATAGGCTGGGGTAAGTCCATGCATAGGATAGGCTGGGGTAAGTCCATGCATAGGATAGGCTGGGGGTAAGTCCATGCACAGGATAGGCTGGGGTAAGTCCATGCATAGGATAGGCTGGGGTAAGTCCATGCACAGGATAGGCTGGGGTAAGTCCATGCACAGGATAGGCTGGGGTAAGTCCATGCATAGGATAGGCTGGGGTAAGTCCATGCATAGGATAGGCTGGGGTAAGTCCATGCATAGGATAGGCTGGGGTAAGTCCATGCATAGGATAGGCTGGGGTAAGTCCATGCACAGGATAGGCTGGGGTAAGTCCATGCACAGGATAGGCTGGGGTAAGTCCATGCATAGGATAGGCTGGGGTAAGTCCATGCACAGGATAGGCTGGGGTAAGTCCATGCACAGGATAGGCTGGGGAAAGTCCATGCACAGGATAGGCTGGGGTAAGTCCATACATAGGATAGGCTGGGGTAAGTCCATGCATAGGATAGGCTGGGGTAAGTCCATACATAGGATAGGCTGGGGTAAGTCCATGCACAGGATAGGCTGGGGTAAGTCCATGCACAGGATAGGCTGGGGTAAGTCCATACATAGGATAGGCTGGGGGTAAGTCCATACATAGGATAGGCTAGGGTAAGTCCATACATAGGATAGGCTGGGGTAAGTCCATGCATAGGATAGGCTGGGGTAAGTCCATGCATAGGATAGGCTGGGGTAAGTCCATGCACAGGATAGGCTGGGGTAAGTCCATACAGAGGATAGGCTGGGGGTATGTCCATACATAGGATAGGCTAGGGTAAGTCCATGCACAGGATAGGCTGGGGTAAGTCCATACATAGGATAGGCTGGGGTAAGTCCATGCACAGGATAGGCTGGGGTAAGTCCATACATAGGATAGGCTGGGGTAAGTCCATACATAGGATAGGCTGGGGTAAGTCCATACATAGGATAGGCTGGGGTAAGTCCATACATAGGATAGGCTGGGGTAAGTCCATACATAGGATAGGCTGGGGTAAGTCCATACATAGGATAGGCTGGGGTAAGTCCATACATAGGATAGGCTGGGGTAAGTCCATGCATAGGATAGGCTGGGGTAAGTCCATACATAGGATAGGCAGGGGTAAGTCCATACATAGGATAGGCTGGGGTAAGTCCATACATAGGATAGGCTGGGGTAAGTCCATGCATAGGATAGGCTGGGGTAAGTCCATACATAGGATAGGCTGGGGTAAGTCCATACATAGGATAGGCTGGGGGTAAGTCCATGCATAGGATAGGCTGGGGTAAGTCCATGCATAGGATAGGCTGGGGTAAGTCCATACATAGGATAGGCTGGGGTAAGTCCATACATAGGATAGGCTGGGGTAAGTCCATACATAGGATAGGCTGGGGGTAAGTCCATGCATAGGATAGGCTGGGGTAAGTCCATACATAGGATAGGCTGGGGGTAAGTCCATACATAGGATAGGCTGGGGTAAGTCCATACATAGGATAGGCTGGGGTAAGTCCATACATAGGATAGGCTGGGGGTAAGTCCATACATAGGATAGGCTGGGGTAAGTCCATACATAGGATAGGCTGGGGGTAAGTCCATGCATAGGATAGGCTGGGGTAAGTCCATGCACAGGATAGGCTGGGGTAAGTCCATGCACAGGATAGGCTGGGGTAAGTCCATACATAGGATAGGCTGGGGGTAAGTCCATACATAGGATAGGCTAGGGTAAGTCCATACATAGGATAGGCTGGGGTAAGTCCATGCATAGGATAGGCTGGGGTAAGTCCATGCATAGGATAGGCTGGGGTAAGTCCATGCACAGGATAGGCTGGGGTAAGTCCATACAGAGGATAGGCTGGGGGTATGTCCATACATAGGATAGGCTAGGGTAAGTCCATGCACAGGATAGGCTGGGGTAAGTCCATACATAGGATAGGCTGGGGTAAGTCCATGCACAGGATAGGCTGGGGTAAGTCCATACATAGGATAGGCTGGGGTAAGTCCATACATAGGATAGGCTGGGGTAAGTCCATACATAGGATAGGCTGGGGTAAGTCCATACATAGGATAGGCTGGGGTAAGTCCATACATAGGATAGGCTGGGGTAAGTCCATACATAGGATAGGCTGGGGTAAGTCCATACATAGGATAGGCTGGGGTAAGTCCATGCATAGGATAGGCTGGGGTAAGTCCATACATAGGATAGGCAGGGGTAAGTCCATACATAGGATAGGCTGGGGTAAGTCCATACATAGGATAGGCTGGGGTAAGTCCATGCATAGGATAGGCTGGGGTAAGTCCATACATAGGATAGGCTGGGGTAAGTCCATACATAGGATAGGCTGGGGGTAAGTCCATGCATAGGATAGGCTGGGGTAAGTCCATGCATAGGATAGGCTGGGGTAAGTCCATACATAGGATAGGCTGGGGTAAGTCCATACATAGGATAGGCTGGGGGTAAGTCCATGCATAGGATAGGCTGGGGTAAGTCCATGCACAGGATAGGCTGGGGTAAGTCCATGCACAGGATAGGCTGGGGTAAGTCCATACATAGGATAGGCTGGGGTAAGTCCATACATAGGATAGGCTGGGGTAAGTCCATACATAGGATAGGCTGGGGTAAGTCCATGCACAGGATAGGCTGGGGGTAAGTCCATGCACAGGATAGGCTGGGGTAAGTCCATGCATAGGATAGGCTGGGGTAAGTCCATGCATAGGATAGGCTGGGGTAAGTCCATGCATAGGATAGGCTGGGGTAAGTCCATGCATAGGATAGGCTGGGGTAAGTCCATGCATAGGATAGGCTGGGGTAAGTCCATACATAGGATAGGCTGGGGTAAGTCCATACATAGGATAGGCTGGGGTAAGTCCATGCATAGGATAGGCTGGGGTAAGTCCATGCATAGGATAGGCTGGGGTAAGTCCATGCATAGGATAGGCTGGGGTAAGTCCATACATAGGATAGGCTAGGGTAAGTCCATGCATAGGATAGGCTGGGGTAAGTCCATACATAGGATAGGCTGGGGTAAGTCCATGCATAGGATAGGCTGGGGTAAGTCCATACATAGGATAGGCTGGGGTAAGTCCATGCATAGGATAGGCTGGGGTAAGTCCATACATAGGATAGGCTGGGGTAAGTCCATACATAGGATAGGCTGGGGTAAGTCCATGCATAGGATAGGCTGGGGTAAGTCCATACATAGGATAGGCTGGGGTAAGTCCATGCACAGGATAGGCTGGGGGTAAGTCCATGCACAGGATAGGCTGGGGTAAGTCCATACATAGGATAGGCTGGGGTAAGTCCATGCATAGGATAGGCTGGGGTAAGTCCATACATAGGATAGGCTAGGGTAAGTCCATGCATAGGATAGGCTGGGGTAAGTCCATACATAGGATAGGCTGGGGTAAGTCCATGCATAGGATAGGCTGGGGTAAGTCCATGCATAGGATAGGCTGGGGTAAGTCCATACATAGGATAGGCTAGGGTAAGTCCATGCACAGGATAGGCTGGGGTAAGTCCATACATAGGATAGGCTGGGGTAAGTCCATGCATAGGATAGGCTGGGGTAAGTCCATGCATAGGATAGGCTGGGGTAAGTCCATGCATAGGATAGGCTGGGGTAAGTCCATGCACAGGATAGGCTGGGGTAAGTCCATGCACAGGATAGGCTGGGGGTAAGTCCATACATAGGATAGGCAGGGGTAAGTCCATGCATAGGATAGGCTGGGGGTAAGTCCATGCATAGGATAGGCTGGGGGTAAGTCCATACATAGGATAGGCTGGGGGTATGTCCATACATAGGATAGGCTAGGGTAAGTCCATGCATAGGATAGGCTGGGGGTAAGTCCATGCATAGGATAGGCTGGGGTAAGTCCATGCATAGGATAGGCTGGGGTAAGTCCATACATAGGATAGGCTGGGGGTAAGTCCATGCATAGGATAGGCTGGGGTAAGTCCATGCATAGGATAGGCTGGGGTAAGTCCATGCACAGGATAGGCTGGGGTAAGTCCATACATAGGATAGGCTGGGGGTAAGTCCATGCATAGGATAGGCTGGGGTAAGTCCATGCACAGGATAGGCTGGGGTAAGTCCATACATAGGATAGGCTGGGGTAAGTCCATACATAGGATAGGCTGGGGTAAGTCCATGCATAGGATAAGCTGGGGTAAGTCCATACATAGGATAGGCTAGGGTAAGTCCATGCATAGGATAGGCTGGGGTAAGTCCATGCACAGGATAGGCTGGGGTAAGTCCATGCACAGGATAGGCTGGGGTAAGTCCATACATAGGATAGGCTGGGGTAAGTCCATACATAGGATAGGCTGGGGTAAGTCCATACATAGGATAGGCTGGGGTAAGTCCATACATAGGATAGGCTGGGGTAAGTCCATACATAGGATAGGCTGGGGTAAGTCCATACATAGGATAGGCTGGGGTAAGTCCATGCACAGGATAGGCTGGGGTAAGTCCATGCATAGGAAAGGCTGGGGTAAGTCCATGCATAGGATAGGCTGGGGTAAGTCCATACATAGGATAGGCTGGGGTAAGTCCATACATAGGATAGGCTGGGGTAAGTCCATGCACAGGATAGGCTGGGGTAAGTCCATGCATAGGATAGGCTGGGGTAAGTCCATACATAGGATAGGCTGGGGTAAGTCCATACATAGGATAGGCTGGGGTAAGTCCATACATAGGATAGGCTGGGGTAAGTCCATGCATAGGATAGGCTGGGGTAAGTCCATACATAGGATAGGCTGGGGTAAGTCCATACATAGGATAGGCTGGGGTAAGTCCATGCACAGGATAGGCTGGGGTAAGTCCATGCATAGGATAGGCTGGGGTAAGTCCATGCATAGGATAGGCTAGGGTAAGTCCATGCACAGGATAGGCTGGGGTAAGTCCATGCATAGGATAGGCTGGGGTAAGTCCATACATAGGATAGGCTGGGGTAAGCCCATGCACAGGATAGGCTGGGGTAAGTCCATACATAGGATAGGCTGGGGTAAGTCCATGCATAGGATAGGCTGGGGTAAGTCCATACATAGGATAGGCTGGGGGTAAGTCCATACATAGGATAGGCTGGGGTAAGTCCATACATAGGATAGGCTGGGGTAAGCCCATGCACAGGATAGGCTGGGGTAAGTCCATACATAGGATAGGCTGGGGTAAGTCCATGCACAGGATAGGCTGGGGTAAGTCCATGCACAGGATAGGCTGGGGTAAGTCCATACATAGGATAGGCTGGGGGTAAATCCATGCATAGGATAGGCTGGGGTAAGTCCATACATAGGATAGGCTGGGGTAAGTCCATGCACAGGATAGGCTGGGGTAAGTCCATACATAGGATAGGCTGGGGGTAAGTCCATGCACAGGATAGGCTGGGGGTAAGTCCATACATAGGATAGGCTGGGGTAAGTCCATACATAGGATAGGCTGGGGTAAGTCCATGCATAGGATAGGCTGGGGTAAGTCCATGCATAGGATAGGCTGGGGTAAGTCCATGCATAGGATAGGCTGGGGTAAGTCCATACATAGGATAGGCTGGGGTAAGTCCATGCATAGGATAGGCTAGGGTAAGTCCATGCATAGGATAGGCTGGGGTAAGTCCATACATAGGATAGGCTGGGGTAAGTCCATGCATAGGATAGGCTGGGGTAAGTCCATACATAGGATAGGCTGGGGTAAGTCCATGCATAGGATAGGCTCGGGGTAAGTCCATACATAGGATAGGCTGGGGTAAGTCCATGCATAGGATAGGCTGGGGTAAGTCCATACATAGGATAGGCTGGGGTAAGTCCATACATAGGATAGGCTGGGGTAAGTCCATGCATAGGATAGGCTGGGGTAAGTCCATACATAGGATAGGCTAGGGTAAGTCCATGCATAGGATAGGCTGGGGTAAGTCCATGCATAGGATAGGCTGGGGTAAGTCCATACATAGGATAGGCTGGGGTAAGTCCATGCATAGGATAGGCTCGGGGTAAGTCCATACATAGGATAGGCTGGGGTAAGTCCATGCATAGGATAGGCTGGGGGTAAGTCCATACATAGGATAGGCTGGGGTAAGTCCATACATAGGATAGGCTGGGGTAAGTCCATGCATAGGATAGGCTGGGGTAAGTCCATGCACAGGATAGGCTGGGGTATGTCCATACATAGGATAGGCTGGGGTAAGTCCATACATAGGATAGGCTGGGGTAAGTCCATGCATAGGATAGGCTGGGGTAAGTCCATACATAGGATAGGCTGGGGTAAGTCCATACATAGGATAGGCTGGGGTAAGTCCATGCATAGGATAGGCTGGGGTAAGTCCATACATAGGATAGGCTGGGGTAAGTCCATGCATAGGATAGGCTGGGGTAAGTCCATACATAGGATAGGCTGGGGTAAGTCCATACATAGGATAGGCTGGGGTAAGTCCATGCATAGGATAGGCTGGGGTAAGTCCATACATAGGATAGGCTGGGGTAAGTCCATGCATAGGATAGGCTGGGGTAAGTCCATACATAGGATAGGCTAGGGTAAGTCCATGCATAGGATAGGCTGGGGTAAGTCCATACATAGGATAGGCTGGGGTAAGTCCATGCACAGGATAGGCTGGGGTAAGTCCATACATAGGATAGGCTGGGGTAAGTCCATGCATAGGATAGGCTGGGGTAAGTCCATACATAGGATAGGCTGGGGTAAGTCCATGCATAGGATAGGCTGGGGTAAGTCCATACATAGGATAGGCTAGGGTAAGTCCATGCATAGGATAGGCTGGGGTAAGTCTATACATAGGATAGGCTGGGGTAAGTCCATGCACAGGATAGGCTGGGGTAAGTCCATACATAGGATAGGCTAGGGTAAGTCCATACATAGGATAGGCTGGGGTAAGTCCATGCATAGGATAGGCTGGGGTAAGTCCATATATAGGATAGGCTGGGGTAAGTCCATACATAGGATAGGCTGGGGTAAGTCCATATATAGGATAGGCTGGGGTAAGTCCATGCACAGGATAGGCTGGGGTAAGTCCATGCACAGGATAGGCTGGGGGTAAGTCCATACATAGGATAGGCTGGGGTAAGTCTATACATAGGATAGGCTGGGGTAAGTCTATACATAGGATAGGCTGGGGTAAGTCCATACATAGGATAGGCTGGGGGTAAGTCCATACATAGGATAGGCTGGGGTAAGTCTATACATAGGATAGGCTGGGGTAAGTCCATACATAGGATAGGCTGGGGTAAGTCCATACATAGGATAGGCTGGGGTAAGTCCATACATAGGATAGGCTGGGGTAAGTCCATACATAGGATAGGCTGGGGTAAGTCCATACATAGGATAGGCTGGGCTAAGTCCATACATAGGATAGGCTGGGGGTAAGTCCATACATAGGATAGGCTGGGGTAAGTCCATACATAGGATAGGCTGGGGTAAGTCCATACATAGGATAGGCTGGGGTAAGTCCATACATAGGATAGGCTGGGGTAAGTCCATACATAGGATAGGCTGGGGTAAGTCCATACATAGGATAGGCTGGGGTAGGTCCATGCATAGGATAGGCTGGGGTAAGTCCATGCATAGGATAGGCTAGGGTAAGTCCATACATAGGATAGGCTGGGGTAAGTCCATACATAGGATAGGCTGGGGTAAGTCCATACATAGGATAGGCTGGGGTAAGTCCATACATAGGATAGGCTGGGGTAAGTCCATACATAGGATAGGATGGGGTAAGTCCATGCACAGGATAGGCTGGGGTAAGTCTATACATAGGATAGGCTGGGGTAAGTCCATGCACAGGATAGGCTGGGGTAAGTCCATACATTGGATACAGCACTGAATGAGCAAGCTTGAACCTCCTTTTTAAAGTGACTAAAACCCACCCTGGAGTCAATGAGATTCCAGGGCATCCTGGGTTCTGGTCCTTTCCCCCGGGGCCCCCCGATCGGGGATGCCCCACTGTGTTAAACCCACGACTCACCTCTTCCTGGTCCTACGGTGCAGTTGTGGCTTCTCGTCCAATAAGCGCGTTTGGAACCCCTGATGTCACATCAGTGACCGGCCCTGGAGTCTTAAAACCCACAATATGGACTATCCTGGATTTTGGTCCGTGATCGGGGATGCCCCTCTGTGTGAAACCCACCAGGTCCCGGTCCTATGGTGCATGTGCTGCTCCTCGTCCAATCAGTGCGCTCGGATCCCCTGACGTCATCTAAGCTGGGAATCTTATACATTCCTGAGCTGATCTCCGTGGGTTTTGGTCCACTTTAAAGCGGAACTAAACTCAGCACCACTCTAACAGGGAGCGCGCCCCTGCCGGCCATTCACAAATGTCTGGAGCAGACACGCGCCCTGCTAGAGGGATGGCGGGGATGCGGCTCGCACATGCGCCATTGGACCGGGAAACAAGGTAAGTGTACGGGGCGACCTGGGGGGTGTCACAAAGCGCGGCATCCCGGGGGGAGGGAATCGATCGCCATGGGAATGTTACAGATTATACGTTATAGGTTTTGGTCCATGTAGCGATAACCTTTATCGCCGGAGGGCTTCCCCGCCAGAGACGTCCTTTTCCCAATGGTGAGAGGTGCTGCAGGAATCCCAGAGTCGTCCGTGAGGAAACAGGAACAGCTCTTACAAGGCCTAGTGAATTGTAATATAGCGTTTCCCCCAATAAGAGACAGAACTCAGTATTGAGGGTGAAGGTGAACTTCCTTTATTAGTGCCACCCTGGGCCTTATATGCAAGTCTCCATGCAAGGGGACCTCCCCCGTGGACCTGATGGAGAACTGCATGACAAACACACAGACCAATAGGAGCAGGGCACACAATCCCTCAACTCTGCCGGTAACACAATCAGTAGAACAATAGCAGTCTGTAACACAATCAGTAGAACAATAGCAGTCTGTAACACAATCAATCAGAACAATGCCATTGTCTGTGACGTAATCAATCAACACAATGGCAGTCTGTAACATGCTTAAGAAAATGAAAGTAATGGGTCTATGCAAAAACAGTGCCTTTAAAATCCAAAGGCATAGAGTCTGTCACAATGCCCCCTTTTTGTGGAACACCCGGCAGACCCGGATTGACCCTGTTCGGGTTAACGTGGGGCTGTCCGGACTCTTGTTATGGGCAGAGTTCTGTTTGCCGGGATAATCCATCTGCATTACCGTTTTGTCTATCGGGCCTGTATTGGATTGTAAAATTATATGGCTGCAGGGCCAAGCTCCATCGCAATAGTCGTCCGTTGTCCCCTGCGACCCGGTTCAGCCATACCAAGGGATTGTGGTCTGTGATCAAGGTGAATTCACGCCTGTCACGATCACGCTCTATCCATACGCCAGACAGAGTGTGATGGTACCAGGGTTAACACGCCAATAGACCCCCAGACAGGGACTACTAGTCCCAGCAAGTCATCAATTAACCCTAATAAACGTGTATCACCAGAGCTTCCCTCAGGAAGGTGAGCTCATCTATTTAGAGGTCAAAGACTAGAGCTGATTAATTAAACATTTAATCTGATAAAAGGTATCACAGTGCTGGATGTAATTTATAACAATAAAATGACATACAAAAAATACAGAAAGAGTATACAGCAAATAACAGTTCAAAAATAAAGTCCTTACGCAGTCCTTTCTGCTGGAGTTTCCCGTGGTTGCTCGTTGCTTGGGACGATGTTAGGGTCCCAGGTCCTTAGCTTGTAATGTCACCAACATGTCAGCTCTCCTAGCTTTTGTTAGCCAGAATTTGGAGGGAAAAATGGCTTAACAGGACACCTTCCATTTCCATGGAATTCCTAAGGGTGGGGTGGAGATTCTATTTCCCAGGTCCCCTTATCTGATTGCCGGTTTATGGCCAGAGCAAAGACAACAGCCTGGCACTTCAAAGAGGAAGTATCACAGAGTCTTAATTAAGTTGGAATGTACACGCTGCATGGCCCTGTTTTTATATAGGAGGGTGTTTTATGGCACACGGGTGGAGGGGAAAGCTGCTGGTCCATATTCAAATATACACACACATATATACACTCATAATACGTATGTTCTATAATCATGCCCTGGGCATGACACCTCCCCCTTAAGATGGCGAGTTGGGAATAGTGACCCACAGTCACTTTTCCCAAAACGCACACCTAAGATGAGATGAAAGGACCCCAGTCGCTTTTGTTCCTAGTGCCACCCGGATCCACAGTAGTGGGTTCAGGCCGGCCTGGGCCTGCAGGCGGAGTCTTTCTAAGCCCTGGGGCTTCCAAGCCTAATGTTGGCATCTGGGGGGCTGTGCTCGAGGCAGGAAGGGACACATCATCACCAGGTAAGATGCCCAGGGGCCCAGGGGCATGTTTTTCCTCTGCATCTGAATTATTGGGCAACACTGGGATATGGCTGTCCATGTTCCCAGGAAATCCATCTTTTCCAGCGCCTGACGCAGGCGTTGAAAGAGGGACTCCTGTGATCGGGACACCAGCAGCCATGTTTCCCACATGTTGGTGAATAAGATGAAGGGGCCCGCATGTGGCCGGAATGACCCTCATGTTAGGCCAATGCATAGTTTGCTCCATCTCCCCTGATCCTTCTTGCCTCTCACTCAGCTTTGATACAGGCTGCCCTGGACCTGCATCATGTGGCAGATCCCGGGAGCCAGGGGTTGTTCCCTTTGCCACAGCCCCAGCTTTGGGACGATTCAGGAAGTCTGCGGTTAGCCACAGGCCCTCCTGACTCGGCCCAAATGCTCGGTCACCTGGCTTTTCCGGGGAGCTGGAAGCTAGGCTTCCTAACTGCCTCCCAGGGTTGTCTGCCTGCAGTGCTGGCTGCAAGGTGGCGCTACCTGTCCCAGCCCACTGCCTTTCTCTCTCCTGGGGCCCTAGCATGTCTTTGGAAAGTGACTCCCAGTTCAGGATATTGTTTCCCCAATATACCCGGTGCCCATCTGAGTTAGCGCCTGGCTGCTCAGCACGCTGTCTCAGCCATTCAAGGGAAGGATCACTGCGCAGAGCTTCCCGGAAATGTTCATTGCCCTCCCCCCATCTCGTGGCATCAGGGGACACATTTCCCTCAGGTGACCTACCATCTCCACCCTCCTCTGCTTCGGCTTGTGAGTCATCACCATCCTCCCTTCTTTTTACAGCTGCAGCTCTGGCACACTGCTGACGTGTAGCCACGGCCACCATTGATATGCCTCCCTGGGGTTTACCTTCCTCCCCCTCAGTCCCGGACATAACAACATTACAGGCATCATATACAGCTATATCACTCCTTCCTCCCTCCTTCTCCTCAGCCATCTCCGGCTTACAGGATGGGGACACATCACTCACTGCTGGTCCCTCATCCTTACCTGTCACCAGGGGCCCACCAACCCCTTCCCCTAGCCTGTCTCCGCTAGGTTTTGACACAGGTAATTCATTGGCATTACATTTCACAATACACCCCACTCCACCTTTGGAAGACACAACTGGTTCAGTTTCAGGTAAACATTTATCAGCCCCCTGCACTCCCTCCCAGTTATCACATTTCACAGTGTCCCCCAAAGTCTCGTACAGTACCTCAGAACGATCAGGGCTGTCTCCTAGCCCCTGTGGTGTGCAGGCAGTGTCCTCTGGAGCATAATGGCATAGCATCCGACCCAAATCATTCCCCAGCAGAACACTGACAGGGATGTCCTCAGAGACCCCCACCTCCCGCAAACCTTTGCCTGTACCCCAATCCAGGTACACACGGGCCATGGGTACAGCCGGGCGCACACCTCCAATTCCTTTTAAAGCCATGGTTTTTCCAGGGATGATGTCCTCGGTATCCACCACTTCAGGCCGCACTAAGGTAAAGGAGGCCCCCGAATCACGTAGACCCACGGTCACCCGGTCACCCACAGTTACGCTCTGCAGGTTATCCACTCTTTTCTCCACTGTTCCAGACACCAGAAAAACGGCTGGGTGTCCTTCAACTGCCGGGGGAGAATTCTTTTTGTTGGGGCAGGTGGCACTCAGGTTCCCAATCTTGTTGCATCTGTAACATCGGCGGGTGTCCCCCTGACTCGATGTGGTTCCTGTTGCTCTTGGTGTGGACGGCAGGAATCTCCCAGTTGACCTACTGGCACTCTGTGGGTGTGCAGCTCCCTTCCAGGTACTTGATCCAGCTTGTGCAGAACCACGCTTCGCTGTTGGTGCACGGTTATTAGCAAAGTCATCTCCTAGTTCTGCGGCTTCTGCGACTGTCTTGGGCTTGCGGTCCAAAATCCACTCTCTGGCTTCACAGCTCCTTGTTTGGAGGAACTGATCCAGGACCATCAAGTCCTCCAGGGCCTCATAAGTGGTGACTTGTAGGCCCCCAGTCCATTGCCTGAATGCAGTCCTTAGCTGACCTGCATGTTCAGTGCAACTCTCTGTGGTGCTCTGTTGTAAAGTCCTAAACTTCTTCCGATAGGTTTCTGGAGTCAGATTAGCACTTTTTAGCAGGGCAGATTTTATTGCCTCATAGTCCTGGTCTCTTTCAGAGGGAAGAGAAGCAAACACATCCAGAGCTTTTCCTCGCAGCCGTGGGGTTAGATATCGTCCCCAATGCTCTTTAGGAAGATGAAACTGCCGGCAAACCTTTTCAAATCCTCTCAGGAATATGTCCAAATCACCATCTTTCTCCATCATGGGGAAATGTTCCAAGCGGGGTTTGTGGTCACCCTCACCCTGCACATCACTGCGTGCGGATAAAGCGTCCCCTCTCAGCCTCAGGACCTCCAGTTCATGTCTGCGCTGGGCCTCTCTTTCTGCTGCCTGGGCCTCTCTTTCTGCGGTTTGGTACTGGAGAAGCAACTGGAGTTTAATATTAGCATCCACATCTCCAAGGTGTTGTAAAGCAGTCCGCATATAAGAGTCCAAGGCTTCATGTGGAGTACTGTCCTGATGGGGAGTAATGTGGTGTCCCTCAGTCTCCGCTGTAGGACTTAGCCTCACATCACTCAGCTCTGCTGCACGGGCATCATTTTCCACAAGATCGGCAATAAGCTGGTCCTTGGTCTTTCCCGCTGTAGGGATCTCCTTTTCTTGGCACATTAACTCCAGTGCGGGCTTGGACTGCTTGCGATATGCCTCCATATTTCCGATATGAAGCAGAGGGAGTAAAACAACAGATGGGAAGGACAGAACTGTCTTGCACTCTTTTTGGTATGTCACTTAGATCAGCACTGAGCTCTGTCTTTGGAATTTACACACAATAAGATGTGAGTAATTTCTTTTAGTGCTAAGATTTTCGGGTAGAATCCAGCAAGCACTAAAAATCTCTAAATATGTCCCGACGCTGCCACCAGTTGTCACGATCACGCTCTATCCATACGCCAGAC
Organism: Gastrophryne carolinensis; assembly: GCA_027917425.1. NCBI lineage: Eukaryota > Metazoa > Chordata > Amphibia > Anura > Microhylidae > Gastrophryne > Gastrophryne carolinensis. The sequence goes on from CM051242.1 coordinate 1,046,532, forward strand.
AGAGTGTGATGGTACCAGGGTTAACACGCCAATAGACCCCCAGACAGGGACTACTAGTCCCAGCAAGTCATCAATTAACCCTAATAAACGTGTATCACCAGAGCTTCCCTCAGGAAGGTGAGCTCATCTATTTAGAGGTCAAAGACTAGAGCTGATTAATTAAACATTTAATCTGATAAAAGGTATCACAGTGCTGGATGTAATTTACAACAATAAAATGACATACAAAAAATACAGAAAGAGTATACAGCAAATAACAGTTCAAAAATAAAGTCCTTACGCAGTCCTTTCTGCTGGAGTTTCCCGTGGTTGCTTGTTGCTTGGGACGATGTTAGGGTCCCAGGTCCTTAGCTTGTAATGCACACCAACATGTCAGCTCTCCTAGCTTTTGTTAGCCAGAATTTGGAGGGAAAAATGGCTTAACAGGACACCTTCCATTTCCATGGAATTCCTAAGGGTGGGGTGGAGATTCTATTTCCCAGGTCCCCTTATCTGATTGCCGGTTTATGGCCAGAGCAAAGACAACAGCCTGGCACTTCAAAGAGGAAGTATCACAGAGTCTTAATTAAGTTGGAATGTACACGCTGCATGGCCCTGTTTTTATATAGGAGGGTGTTTTATGGCACACGGGTGGAGGGGAAAGCTGCTGGTCCATATTCAAATATACACACACATATATACACTCATAATACGTATGTTCTATAATCATGCCCTGGGCATGACAACGCCCATACAAATATGGAGTACGTTTTTTCAAAGCCCATACCAACGCCAAACATTCTTTTTCCACGGCCGCATAGCTCACTTCCCGAGGTAACAGTTTCCTGCTGATATACGCGACAGGGTGCTCCCCTCCATCTTCTCCCACTTGACTTAGAACTGCTCCCAGTCCCAACATGGAGGCATCTGTGTGCACGATGAAACGTTTGTTAGCGACTGGGGCAGCCAAGACAGGCGCATTCACTAAGGCAGTCTTTAGCGCTTGAAAGGCCTTTTCACAGTCGGGGGACCACAGGACCTGTCTGGGTAGGTTCTTTTTCATCAAGTCAGTCAAGGGTTTGGCCACTGCACTATAGTCTGGGACAAACCATCTGTAGTACCCTGCGGTCCCCAGGAAGGCCAGTACTTGGGTCTTAGTACATGGTGTGGGCCAGTTAGCAACTGCTTCGATCTTGGCAGGCTCTGGTCTCTGTTTCCCACACCCCACCCGATGTCCCAAATACTGGACCTCTGCCATACCCACATGGCACTTATCTGGTTTCAGTGTCAGGCCGGCGGCCTGAATCTGATCTAACACTGTCCCTACATGCCTTAAGTGTTCTTCCCAGGAGTCACTGTAGATCGCAATATCATCCAGGTATGCACAGGCAAATTCCCGGAGGCCATCAAGAAGTTGGAACGTGGCTGGGGCGTTTTTCATCCCAAATGGCATGACCTTAAACTGGTACAAGCCAAACGGGGTGACAAAAGCTGACTTGGGGATAGCCTCTTCAGCCAAGGGAATCTGCCAGTACCCCTTGCAGAGGTCGATGGTGGTCAGATAGCGACCCCTGGCGATACGGTCTAGTAGTTCGTCTACTCGGGGCATAGGGTAAGCATCGGTCACTGTTTTATCATTTAACCGCCGATAGTCCAGAATCGGGTAGTCCCATCTTTTTTCGGGACTAGGACTACTGGAGATGCCCACGGGCTATCGGATGGCTCAATGACGCCTAACCTCAACATTTCCTGTATCTCCCCTCTCATCCCTTCACGGACCGCTTCAGGTATCCGATAGGGGGGCTGTCTAAGGGGACTTTGCCCAGGGGTTTCTACCTTGTGGGTGGTGAGAAAGGTACAACCTGGTTCTTGCGAAAATGTTTGCCGTTTACTCGCTAGTAAGTGGAGCATCTGCTCCCTTTCAGTGGGAGTTAGCCGGTCCCCTAACTGGACTTGGTGGATGGGGTCACTCTGGGGTTGTCTATCTAAAAGGTCGGGTAACGGTAAATTGTCTTGGTCGTCAGTAGCTGGGGCACATACAGCTGCTACGTCCTCCGGCCTCTCCTGATATTCTTTTAACATATTTACGTGAAAGGACCGCCTTATCCTCTCATCTTTACAGCTAGCGATGACATACGTGGTGTCACATAGCTGCTCTACTACCTTATAGGGACCTTGCCACGCTGCCTGTAGTTTGTCAGTCTTGATGGGTTTCAAGACTAACACCTTCTGTCCTATCTGGAATGTACGCTGACGGGCACTCCTATCATACCATACTTTCTGTCGTCCCTGGGCCGCCTGGAGGTTCTCCTTTGCCATCTGGGCTAATTGCTCCATGCGGTCCCGGAGCTCTACCACGTATGATACGATGGGAGTCCCTTCCCTCTTGGTCTCTCCCTCCCAGTGCTCACGAATGAGATCTAGGGGGCCTCGTACCCTCCTCCCATATAATAGTTCAAAGGGAGAGAACCCAGTGGATTCCTGTGGCACCTCTCGGTATGCAAACAGGAGGTGAGGTAGGAATCTCTCCCAGTCCCTGTAGGTGTCTGTGAACGTCTTCAACATTTGCTTTAGGGTCCCGTTAAAGCGCTCACAGTGACCATTGGTCTGGGGGTGATACGGGGAGCTGAACAAGGGCTTAATATCACAGGCCTCCCATAACTGGCGGGTTAGGTCTGCGGTAAACTGCGTCCCTTGGTCAGATATGATTTCTTTTGGGAAACCTACTCTGGTGAATATCTCGACTAGGGCACTGGCAACAGTATCTGCCTGAATATTTGAGAGGGCTACGGCTTCCGGGTATCGGGTGGCATAGTCCACCACTGTAAGTATGTACTGCTTACCAGACTGACTCGGTCGCTTGAGGGGTCCTATTAGGTCAACCGCTATCCGGCTAAATGGCTCCCCAATAACTGGCATAGACAGTAGTTGAGCTTTAGGGTGGTCTCCCCTCTTCCCTACTCTTTGACATATATCACAGGTCCTACAGTAGTTTCGTACATCCTTGGGAACTCCCGGCCAGAAAAAGTGCTGGGTTATTCTGCCTGTTGTGCAAGATACTCCCAGGTGTCCTGCTAGTGGGATATCATGTCCGATTTGCAGAAGCGCCAGCCGGTATTTTTGGGGTATTACCAGCTGGCGTTTCTGCGATGGGACAGTCCCATGGCTGCGGGTGACCGACACCCTATATAGCTTACCCTGCTCCCACATGAATCCCTCTCCTTCTAACCCTCTCTCCCCCGTCTCAGCCCTATCCCTGTACTTGGTGAGTGAGGGATCTAGCTTAGTCTCTAACCCAAACTCCTCTGGGTTGTCCCAGGCTACCGTCTCAGTTAGATCGTCAGTGTGTCTTACCTGGATCTCCCCGACCAGTGGACTGGAGTCGGCAGCTCGGGCTTGAGCCCGAGTTGTAACAGGGTTGACGCTGGCTGGTCCAGAGGTAGCGTAGGCAGAAGTAATTGGTCCTAGATCATTTCCCAATAGTACTTCTGCTGGTAAGTTGTCCATAAGTCCCACCTGTACCCTGCCGGATCCAGCGCCCCAGTCAAGATGTACTCGGGCGGTGGGGAGTCGAAACACAGCTCCTCCCACCACCCTTACTGCAAAGGTGTGTCCGGTGCGGTCTTTGTTCTTGACCAAATGAGGTTGGAGCAAGGTAAGTGTGGCTCCAGTGTCGCGTAATCCTTGTGCGGTGCGCCCATTGACTCGTACCTCCTGGCAATGGTGCTGTCGGTTGTCTTGGATGGCCGCTTGTACGGGATCAGCTTCATACAGTACCCCCAGATACTCTTCCGAAATGCTCTCAGCTTCCAAACAGTGTGCCGTAGGAGTACGGGAGGTGGAAGGTTGTTTTTGCCTCCACGTGTTTCAGGGAGGCTCTAGGGCGCAATCCCTGCGATAATGTCCCCATTGTTTGCAACGATGGCACTGAACTGTGGAGAGGTTCGGTTGCTGCGCTGGCCTATGTGGCCCAGAGAAACGAGTTGGCGCGGAAGCCACAGGTGCTTGAAATTTGATGGGAGGTTGTGGTTTTGGAGCGGACTGTTCTGTCCGGCGAGCATCAGTGTACTCGTCGGCTAGACGAGCAGCCTCAGGTAGCGTTAGAGGCCTCCGGTCACGTACCCACTCTCTTAGCTCTGGTTGCAGGGCATTGAGAAAATGTTCTAGTAAAAACAACTGTAGTACATCCTCAGCGGTCGTGGCTTTGCATCCAGTGACCCAGTGTGATGCTGTACGATGGAGGCGACATGCCCACTCCGTGTAAGAATCCCCTCCCTTCTTTTGGGATTCCCGAAATCGTCGCCTGTAGGCTTCCGGGGTGACAGCGTACCGGGCTAACAAAGCCTCCTTTACCAGATGGTAGTGTGGTAAGTCCGCATCAGGGATGGCCCGGAAAGCATCGGAAGCTTTCCCAGATAGTTTCCCTGATAATATGGTGACCCATTCCTCCGTGGGTACCCGGTGTAAAGCGCACTGCCGTTCAAAATCGGCCAAAAATCCGTCAATCTCGTCGTCACTTTCCTGGAAGGACTTAAATGCTGCAAATGGAATCTTTCTCCCCCCAGTGTAACTGAGGCTGAGAGGCTGCTGGGTTGAAAGTCGCCGATCTTCCCTACGCTTACTGGCCTCTGCCTCTGCTGCGGCAAAGACTCGGTCGATCAGTTCCTGTGATGGATTCGGGCCATAGACCGACAATCTGTTCCGAACCGCTTGAACAAGAGCAGCGTCTTCATCGATCTCTATATTGGTTTCGGTCCTCACTGCTGCACGATCCATTTCGATCAGCTCGGCTATCAGTTCCTGACGTGGGCGGTTGCTAGCCGACCTTCCCCGGCTCTCGAGTAGATCCTTCAGGGTCAGCCTTTTCAACTTGTCCTACTGACTCTCCATCAGGGTAGCACTCTCTCTGGGTAGAAAGAACCATCCCACCGCTTGCCACCAATTGTAGCGATAACCCTTATCGCCGGAGGGCTTCACCGCCCGAGACGTCCTTTTCCCAATCGTAAGAGGTGCTGCTGGAATTCCAGAGTCGTCCATGAGGAAACAGGAACAGCTCTTACAAGGGCTAGTGAATTGTAATATAGCGTTTCCCCCAATAAGAGACAGAACTCAGTATTGAGGGTGAAGATGAACTGACTTTATTAGTGCCACACTGGACCTTAAATGCAAGCCTCCATGCAAGGGGACCTCCCCCGTGGACCTGATGGAGGACTGCATGACAAACACACAGACCAATGGGAGCAGGGCACACAATCCCTCAACTCTGCCGGTAACACAATCAATAGAACAATAGCAGTCTGTAACACAATCAGTAGAACAATAGCAGTCTGTAACACAATCAATCAGAACAATGCCATTGTCTGTGACGTAATCAATCAACACAATGGCAGTCTGTAACATGCTTAAGAAAATGAAAGTAATGGGTCTATGCAAAAACAGTGACTTTAAAATCCAAAGGCAGAGAGTCTGTCACAGTCCACTTTAAATTCAACAACACTATTCCGTGCGTCGGAGGAGCAGCGGCGTGTTTTCCACGATCTCTTCGGGGAAAGTCAAACATAACAAGAGCGACAATGACTGATGGGAAAATATTAACACGACTGAAAGACGTTAGAGGCTGAAATACAGAGCTGGGAAAACTCAACTAAATTAAACTAAACTAAACTCTGCCGATATTATTAACGACCGCAATTCATTATTAGTTGATCAAAAGATTGTAAAGGGTCGTGCTCACAAACATATAGAAACAAAAATAAAAATAAATAAAATTCTTAAATGACATTACATTAAAAATACATTTAATAAATTACATTAATACATTTAATAAATGACATTAATACATTACATACATGACATACATTGCATACATTACATTACATAAATTACATTAATACATTTAATAAATTACAATAATACATTACATACATTACATTACATACATTAATACATTTAATAAATTACATTAAAGATAATCATACCCTGGAGTAACTGAATATTCCTGCCATAAGAATATAAACCAATATTTAAAGGCTTTAGATCCACCGCTGATCAATACCAAAACCCTGCACAAAAATGAATAGTAACAGTCCTTATACAGTAAAAAATGTATATAAAAAAGTAAATTATATTATATTAGCATACCTCCCAAGTGTCCCTGATTTGGAGAGACTGTCCCTCTTTGGATTCCCTGTCTCCCTGTCCCTCGTTGTTCTCATTTGTCCCTCTTTGAGGTGTAACATGCAGATCTGCAGCAATAAATGATTCATTTGCCTGTTCAAAGTGTTTCTACTGTTGTAACTGTTACAATGTATCTCTTATCTATCAATCAATGAGGGGGTGTGGCTTCATCATCCCTCAATGAGGAGGCGTGGCTTCATTAATCTCTGAATGAGGGGGTGTGGCTTCATCCATCCCTCAATGAGGGGGCGTGGCTTCATTCATCCTTCAGTGAGGAGGCGTGGCTTCATTAATCTCTCAATGAGGGGGTGTGGCTTCACCCATTCCTCAATGAGGGGGCATGGCTTCATCCATCCCTCAATGAGGAGGCGTGGCTTCATTCATCCTTCAATGAGGAGGCGTGGCTTCATTAATCTCTCAATGAGGGGGCGTGGCTTAACTTAACAATTGTCCCTCTTTCTCACCCTGAAAAGTTGGAAGGTATGTATTAGATCCAAAGGATATTTAAAAACGTAATCTTCATATAGCCACCAAGTGTGCAAACTATTTATCTTCCTCCACACGTGGGTCCCAATGATCAATACATATAAAACACACGTATCCGATCCCCGGGAACAAAGAAGTGCATTTAGGTCCAGTTTAAGGCTTTGTTGGGGATCGGATACGTGTGTTTTATATGTATTGATCATTGGGACCCACGTGTGGAGGAAGATAAATCGTTTGCACACTTGGTGGCTATATGAAGATTACGTTTTTAAATATCCTTTGGATCTAATACATACCATCCAACATCCAACATTTCAGGGTGGGAAAGAGGGACAATTGTTAATTAAAGCCACGCCCCCTCATTGAGGGATGGGTGAAGCCACGCCCCCTCATTGATTGATGGATGAAGCCACGCCTACTCATTGAGGGATGGGTGAAGCCACGCCCCCTCATTGATTGATGGATGAAGCCACGCCTACTCATTGAGGGATGGATAGGAGATACATTGTAACAGTTACAACAATAGAAACACTTTGAATAGGGAAATGAATCATTTATTGCTGCAGATCTGCATGTTACACCTCAAAGAGGGACAAATGGGAACAACGAGGGACAGGGGGGACATGGACTCCAAATCAGGGACACTTGGGAGTTGTGCTAATATAATAATAATATAATTGACTGTTTTATAGACATTTTTACTGTTTAAGGACTATTATTATTCATTTGCGCTGGGTATTGATATCGATCAGCAGTTGATCTAAAGTCTATTCACAATTAATTATTATTTTTATTAGGATGATGATTAAAGTGGACCAAAACCCAGGATTTTGACTATCCTGGGTTTTGGTCCTTTCCCCCTGGGGCACCCCGATCGCTGTGTGAAACCCCCCAGATGGTTGATGCCAACTCACGTCTTCCCGGTCCTACTGCGCATGTGTGGCCGTTCATCCAATCAGCACACTTGAAGCCGCTGATTCATATTTAGCGCCAGGTAGCGACAGATGAGCGTCTGTAGCGGCATTTTCAGAGCGCCCGCTAGTAGTCGCTGTGCTCGGCCGTGGGTCGCTACTTCATAGTTTCTGTTCAGTAATGTTTAATACATTGTGAGGAGTCGCTTTTTGACCAGTACAGCGCTGTATGGGAGCGCATGTTAGCGACTGGTCAGTGCAACCGACTCACAACTTATTCATAACAAAAACAGCCTCACACACCTCCGACGCTCAAAAATGCTTCGCTGCAGCCCAGAGCGCCGGAGGCTGTGTGATTAAAGGTTGTTTTTCAGCATCTATCCACCAGTAACAAAGCGAAAACATATGGAATTACATTGTAACAACATTGTAACATGACACTTTAATGTCATTTCTGAAGAAATATATAAAACATGAAAAATATTTTCAAAAATGGCTTTTTCTATTGGCCAGGAGAGGTCACAACATTATTTGTGATTTAAAAAAAACCAAAACCAAAACCCTGTTTAAAGAGAAATAAAAGAACGTCCATAGAAATGTATGGGAAAGCGACAGGTAGCGAGAGGTCATACCTGGCGCTGTGCAAGGATGAACGCCGGCGCTGTTCGTTGAGCCTGGGATAATGATGAATCCGACGCTACATGGCGCTATCCCAGTCGCTCAACAGATTCTGCTTGAAAAATGTGTAATTGCTGCCGTGTCCGGCGTTCACCTGTCGCTACCTGACGCTATCCCTTCATGAATAAGGGTCTAAGGCTTCATCTAAGGGCAGCGGCTCAGATCGCGCTGGCGGCCGCATCCCCCGCTTCCCTCTAACAGGGAGCGTGCCCGTGCTGGCCATTCACAAATGCCTGGTGCACGCTCCGCCAGAGGGATAGCGGGAATAGCGCTCGCGCATGCGCCGTTGGACCGGTCAGCAAGGTAAGTGTACGGGGCGACCTGGGGGGGTATCACACGGCGCCGCATCACGATTTGGGGGAGGGAATCGATCAGCCCGGGAATGTTATAGAATCCCGTGCTGATCGCGGTGGGTTTTGGTCCACTTTTCATGCAACAGCACAATTCCGTGCGTCGGAGGAGCAGCGGCGTGTTTTCCACGATCTCTCCGGGGAAAGTCAAATATCACAAGCGCGACAATGACTGATGGGAAAATATTAACGCGACTGAAAGACGTTAGAGGCTGAAATCCAGAGCTGGGAAAACTCAACATTAGTCTCCCGAGATTATTAACGACAGAAATTCATTATTAGTTTTACTGGGATGATGATGAACCCGGAACAACGTCTATTCTTAGAGTCTTCTACATGGACATTTTTTTTAGCCCCACGATTGGCCACCGCAGACGCGTGATCCCCGACAGCCAGAAACCCCGGGGGAGTCCTGCAGACCCCATAATGACCAATCTCACAGGCTGATTCATTACTAGCGCCACAAACCGGCAGATGAGCGTCTGAACAGCGGCCGCTAGTGGTCGTTCTGATCGGCCGTGAGTCGCTATTGCAGAGCGCCTCAGTCGCTGTAGTAACATTGCCGTCATTGATGAATTTGATGTGTGAGTCGCTATAACACCAGTACACAGCTATATGGGAGCGAACGGCAGCGACTGGTAAGTGTGAGCGACTCAAACCATATTCATCAAAAAAACAGCCTCACCAGTAAAAAAAGCGAGAACACATGGAATGACATTGTTATAACACTGTGACACTAACACTTTAGTGCCAGACCTGTAATGTCAATTCTGCATAAAAAAAAATAAAAAATAAAAAAAGTTTTCAAAAATGACTCTTTCTGGGCCTGGAGAAATATTGAAAACAAAAAAACCCTGTTTAAACAGAAGAAAACTAACATCCATTGAAATGTATGGGAGAGCGACAGGTAATACCAGGCTCTGGAAGCTAGAGCGCCGGCGCTATACACTGAGCCGCCTGTAATAATACATGTGACGCTACATGGCGCTGTTAGAGGTGCTATACACTGACCTGCCTGTAATAATACATGTGACGCTACATGGCGCTGTTAGAGGCGCTATACACTGACCTGCCTGTAATAATACATGTGACGCTACATGGCGCTGTTAGAGGTGCTATACACTGACCTGCCTGTAATAATACATGTGACGCTACATGGCGCTGTTAGAGGCGCTATACACTGACCTGCCTGTAATAATACATGTGACACTACATGGCGCTGTTAGAGGCGCTATACACTGACATTCCTGTAATAATACATGTGACGCTACATGGCGCTATTAGAGGTGCTATACACTGAGCTGCCTGTAATAATACATGTGACACTACATGACGCTGTTAGAGGCGCTATACACTGAGCTGCCTGTAATAATACATGTGACGCTACATGGCGCTGTTAGAGGTGCTATACACTGAGCTGCCTGTAATAATACATGTGACGCTACATGACGCTGTTAGAGGCGCTATACACTGACCTGCCTGTAATAATACATGTGACACTACATGACGCTGTTAGAGGCGCTATACACTGACCTGCCTGTAATAATACATGTGACGCTACATGACGCTGTTAGAGGCGCTATACACTGAGCTGCCTGTAATAATATATGTGACGCTACATGGCGCTGTTAGAGGTGCTATACACTGACCTGCCTGTAATAATACATGTGACACTACATGACGCTGTTAGAGGCGCTATACACTGACCTGCCTGTAATAATACATGTGACGCTACATGACGCTGTTAGAGGCGCTATACACTGACCTGCCTGTAATAATACATGTGACGCTACATGACGCTGTTAGAGGCGCTATACACTGACCTGCCTGTAATAATACATGTGACACTACATGACGCTGTTAGAGGCGCTATACACTGACCTGCCTGTAATAATACATGTGACGCTACATGACGCTGTTAGAGGCGCTATACACTGACCTGCCTGTAATAATACATGTGACGCTACATGACGCTGTTAGAGGCGCTATACACTGACCTGCCTGTAATAATACATGTGAAGCTACATGACGCTGTTAGAGGCGCTATACACTGACCTGCCTGTAATAATACATGTGACACTACATGACGCTGTTAGAGGCGCTATACACTGAGCTGCCTGTAATAATACATGTGACGCTACATGGCGCTGTTAGAGGTGCTATACACTGACCTGCCTGTAATAATACATGTGAAGCTACATGACGCTGTTAGAGGCGCTATACACTGACCTGCCTGTAATAATACATGTGACGCTACATGGCGCTGTTAGAGGTGCTATACACTGACCTGCCTGTAATAATACATGTGACGCTATATGACGCTGTTAGAGGTGCTATACACTGACCTGCCTGTAATAATACATGTGACGCTATATGACGCTGTTAGAGGTGCTATACACTGACCTGCCTGTAATAATACATGTGACGCTATATGACGCTGTTAGAGGTGCTATACACTGACCTGCCTGTAATAATACATGTGACGCTACATGGCGCTGTTAGAGGCGCTATACACTGACCTGCCTGTAATAATACACGTGACGCTACATGACGCTGTTAGAGGTGCTATACACTGACCTGCCTGTAATAATACATGTGACGCTACATGGCGCTGTTAGAGGCGCTATACACTGACCTGCCTGTAATAATACATGTGACGCTACATGACGCTGTTAGAGGTGCTATACACTGACCTGCCTGTAATAATACATGTGACGCTACATGACGCTGTTAGAGGTGCTATACACTGACCTGCCTGTAATAATACATGTGACGCTACATGACGCTGTTAGAGGCGCTATACACTGACCTGCCTGTAATAATACATGTGACGCTACATGACGCTGTTAGAGGTGCTATACACTGACCTGCCTGTAATAATACATGTGACGCTACATGACGCTGTTAGAGGCGCTATACACTGACCTGCCTGTAATAATACATGTGACGCTACATGACGCTGTTAGAGGTGCTATACACTGACCTGCCTGTAATAATACATGTGACGCTACATGGCGCTGTTAGAGGTGCTATACACTGACTTGCCTGTAATAATACATGTGACGCTACATGGCGCTGTTAGAGACGCTATACACTGACCTGCCTGTAATAATACATGTGACGCTACATGGCGCTGTTAGAGGCGCTATACACTGACCTGCCTGTAATAATACATGTGACGCTACATGGCGCTGTTAGAGGCGCTATATGCTGACCTGCCTGTAATAATACATGTGACACTACATGACGCTGTTAGAGGCGCTATACACTGACCTGCCTGTAATAATACATGTGACGCTACATGGCGCTGTTAGAGGCGCTATACACTGACCTGCCTGTAATAATACATGTGACGCTACATGACGCTGTTAGAGGCGCTATACACTGACCTGCCTGTAATAATACATGTGACGCTACATGGCGCTGTTAGAGGCGCTATACACTGACCTGCCTGTAATAATACATGTGACACTACATGGCGCTGTTAGAGGTGCTATACACTGAGCTGCCTGTAATAATACATGTGACGCTACATGGCGCTGTTAGAGGCGCTATACACTGACCTGCCTGTAATAATACATGTGACACTACATGGCGCTGTTAGAGGCGCTATACACTGACCTGCCTGTAATAATACATGTGACGTTACATGACGCTGTTAGAGGCGCTATACACTGACCTGCCTGTAATAATACATGTGACGCTACATGGCGCTGTTAGAGGCGCTATACACTGACCTGCCTGTAATAATACATGTGACGCTACATGGCGCTGTTAGAGGTGCTATACACTGACCTGCCTGTAATAATACATGTGACACTACATGGCGCTGTTAGAGGCGCTATACACTGACCTGCCTGTAATAATACATGTGACACTACATGACGCTGTTAGAGGCGCTATACACTGACCTGCCTGTAATAATACATGTGACGCTACATGGCGCTGTTAGAGGCGCTATACACTGACCTGCCTGTTATAATACATGTGACACTACATGACGCTGTTAGAGGCGCTATACACTGACCTGCCTGTAATAATACATGTGACGCTACATGGCGCTGTTAGAGGCGCTATACACTGACCTGCCTGTAATAATACATGTGACGCTACATGACGCTGTTAGAGGCGCTATACACTGACCTGCCTGTAATAATACATGTGACGCTACATGGCGCTGTTAGAGGTGCTATACACTGACCTGCCTGTAATAATACATGTGACACTACATGACGCTGTTAGAGGCGCTATACACTGACCTGCCTGTAATAATACATGTGACGCTACATGGCGCTGTTAGAGGCGCTATACACTGACCTGCCTGTAATAATACATGTGACACTACATGACGCTGTTAGAGGCGCTATACACTGACCTGCCTGTAATAATACATGTGACGCTACATGACACTGTTAGAGGCGCTATACACTGACCTGCCTGTAATAATACAAGTGACGCTACATGGCGCTGTTAGAGGCGCTATACACTGACCTGCCTGTAATAATACATGTGACACTACATGACGCTGTTAGAGGTGCTATACACTGACCTGCCTGTAATAATACATGTGACACTACATGGCGCTGTTAGAGGCGCTATACACTGACCTGCCTGTAATAATACATGTGACACTACATGGCGCTGTTAGAGGCGCTATACACTGACCTGCCTGTAATAATACATGTGACACTACATGACGCTGGTAGAGGCGCTATACACTGACCTGCCTGTAATAATACATGTGACACTACATGGCGCTGGTAGAGGCGCTATACACTGACCTGCCTGTAATAATACATGTGACACTACATGGCGCTGTTAGAGGCGCTATACACTGACCTGCCTGTAATAATACATGTGACGCTACATGACGCTGTTAGAGGCGCTATACACTGAGCTGCCTGTAATAATACATGTGACACTACATGGCGCTGGTAGAGGCGCTATACACTGACCTGCCTGTAATAATACATGTGACACTACATGGCGCTGGTAGAGGCGCTATACACTGACCTGCCTGTAATAATACATGTGACACTACATGGCGCTGTTAGAGGCGCTATACACTGACCTGCCTGTAATAATACATGTGACGCTACATGGCGCTGTTAGAGGCGCTATATGCTGACCTGCCTGTAATAATACATGTGACACTACATGGCGCTGTTAGAGGCGCTATACACTGACCTGCCTGTAATAATACATGTGACGCTACATGACGCTGTTAGAGGCGCTATACACTGACCTGCCTGTAATAATACATGTGACGCTACATGGCGCTGTTAGAGGCGCTATACACTGACCTGCCTGTAATAATACATGTGACACTACATGGCGCTGTTAGAGGTGCTATACACTGAGCTGCCTGTAATAATACATGTGACGCTACATGGCGCTGTTAGAGGCGCTATACACTGACCTGCCTGTAATAATACATGTGACACTACATGGCGCTGTTAGAGGCGCTATACACTGACCTGCCTGTAATAATACATGTGACGTTACATGACGCTGTTAGAGGCGCTATACACTGACCTGCCTGTAATAATACATGTGACGCTACATGGCGCTGTTAGAGGCGCTATACACTGACCTGCCTGTAATAATACATGTGACACTACATGGCGCTGTTAGAGGCGCTATACACTGACCTGCCTGTAATAATACATGTGACGTTACATGACGCTGTTAGAGGCGCTATACACTGACCTGCCTGTAATAATACATGTGACGCTACATGGCGCTGTTAGAGGCGCTATACACTGACCTGCCTGTAATAATACATGTGACGCTACATGGCGCTGTTAGAGGTGCTATACACTGACCTGCCTGTAATAATACATGTGACACTACATGGCGCTGTTAGAGGCGCTATACACTGACCTGCCTGTAATAATACATGTGACGCTACATGGCGCTGTTAGAGGCGCTATACACTGACCTGCCTGTAATAATACATGTGACGCTACATGGCGCTGTTAGAGGCGCTATACACTGACCTGCCTGTAATAATACATGTGACGCTACATGGCGCTGTTAGAGGTGCTATACACTGAGCTGCCTGTAATAATACATGTGACGCTACATGACGCTGTTAGAGGTGCTATACACTGACCTGCCTGTAATAATACATGTGACACTACATGGCGCTGTTAGAGGCGCTATACACTGACCTGCCTGTAATAATACATGTGACGCTACGTGGCGCTGTTAGAGGCGCTATACACTGACCTGCCTGTAATAATACATGTGACTCTACATGACGCTGTTAGAGGCGCTATACACTGACCTGCCTGTAATAATACATGTGACACTACATGACGCTGTTAGAGGCGCTATACACTGACCTGCCTGTAATAATACATGTGACGCTACATGGCGCTGTTAGAGGCGCTATACACTGACCTGCCTGTAATAATACATGTGACACTACATGGCGCTGTTAGAGGCGCTATACACTGACCTGCCTGTAATAATACATGTGACACTACATGACGCTGTTAGAGGCGCTATACACTGACCTGCCTGTAATAATACATGTGACGCTACATGGCGCTGTTAGAGGCGCTATACACTGACCTGCCTGTAATAATACATGTGACACTACATGGCGCTGTTAGAGGCGCTATACACTGACCTGCCTGTAATAATACATGTGACACTACATGACGCTGTTAGAGGCGCTATACACTGACCTGCCTGTAATAATACATGTGACGCTACATGGCGCTGTTAGAGGCGCTATACACTGACCTGCCTGTTATAATACATGTGACACTACATGACGCTGTTAGAGGCGCTATACACTGACCTGCCTGTAATAATACATGTGACGCTACATGGCGCTGTTAGAGGCGCTATACACTGACCTGCCTGTAATAATACATGTGACGCTACATGACGCTGTTAGAGGCGCTATACACTGACCTGCCTGTAATAATATATGTGACGCTACATGGCGCTGTTAGAGGTGCTATACACTGACCTGCCTGTAATAATACATGTGACACTACATGACGCTGTTAGAGGCGCTATACACTGACCTGCCTGTAATAATACATGTGACGCTACATGACGCTGTTAGAGGCGCTATACACTGACCTGCCTGTAATAATACATGTGACGCTACATGGCGCTGTTAGAGGCGCTATACACTGACCTGCCTGTAATAATACATGTGACGCTACATGGCGCTGTTAGAGGTGCTATACACTGACCTGCCTGTAATAATACATGTGACGCTACATGGCGCTGTTAGAGGCGCTATACACTGACCTGCCTGTAATAATACATGTGACGCTACATGACGCTGTTAGAGGCGCTATACACTGACCTGCCTGTAATAATACATGTGACGCTACATGACGCTGTTAGAGGCACTATACACTGACCTGCCTGTAATAATACATGTGACGCTACATGGCGCTGTTAGAGGTGCTATACACTGACCAGACGCTGCCTGCTACTTCGAGGCGCTCCCCGGCGCTATCCCTTCTTACATAACCCTCATATAACTCCCATAGTCATTGCGTTGTATCTACTGTGTTATTAATGATAACGAGTCAGCTGAGTTTCTGCAAGTTCAGCTGACTGGAAACTCGGGAGGAGTCAGATGTTTGTCAGATGACAGGTGACAGAAGATTTGTATATATATATTTTATACTGTAGCACAACTTGCTGATGATGTCTCAGTCACAGAGTCACCTCTTTATTGAGGAATACGTTCTTCCCCAGATGGATTCCAGCTGCGATAAATTCCACGACAGCCACGACTTTCACTCTAGAGACTTTATCGACACCAATTTTTCCACTGATTCCAAGTTCAGCGACGAAGCGTTAACGTTTCCCCTGGAGAAATTTCACCAAGTGTTTGAGAAAGTTAAGAACATTTATCATCGTCAGTTACGTGCAAAAAATTGTTGCTGTTGAATGTGACTGTGAAGCTAAATTTTGGGTGAAGGGGAGAGGATGTACAAATAGAAATCTTTCACACCCCAAAGTTCGGGTCCTCATTGTTTTCAATAGGGTTTGGGTTTGGCTTAAAGTGGACCAAAACACAGGATTCTGACTATCCTGGGTTTTGGTCCTTGCCCCCGAGGCTCCCCGCAGGTTGCCTCTTCGCACTCACCTCTTCCAGGTCCTACAGCGTATGCGCGGCTGCTCGTCCAATCAGTGGGCTCGGATCCACTCATGTCAGTGCGTCTAAGGCGAACGGCTCCGAGCGCTCTAACAGGGAGCGTGCCTGCACCGGCCATTCACAAATGCCTGGCGTGGGCACGCGCCCTGCTAGAGGGATAGTGGGTATGCGGCCAAGGCTTGTGCATGCGCCATTGGAAACCGGGAAACAAGGTAAGTGTATGGGGCGATCTGGGGGGGGTTCACACAGGGGGGCATCCCAATTTTGGATGCCCAGGGGGAAGGAATCGATTGGCCCGGGAATTGGCCGATCCCTACGGGTTTTGGTCCACTTTAAGTTCGGGTACCCGAACCAAACTTTCGGGTACACCTATGGAAAGAAGATACTGCACACGCCCCTTGTTACAGCCCATTGGCTGCTAGGCGACTCGTGTAAAGCCTATACCCACGCCCTTTACACGCCCACTTACTCCTATGGAGACACCTATGGAGAGACGATACTGGACACGTCCCTTGTTACAGCCCATTGGCTGCTAGGCGACTCGTGTAAACCCTATACCCACGCCCTTTACACGCCCACTAACTCCTATGGAGTCACCTATGGAGAGTCGATACTGGACACGTCCCTTGTTCCCGTCCATTGGCTGCTAGGCGACTCGTGTAAACCCTATACCCACGCCCTTTACACGCCCACTTACTCCTATGGAGACACCTATGGAGAGTCGATACTGGACACGTCCCTTGTTCCCGTCCATTGGCTGCTAGGCGACTCGTGTAAAGCCTATACCCACGCCCTTTACACGCCCACTTACTCCTATGGAGACACCTATGGAGAGACGATACTGGACACGTCCCTTGTTCCCGTCCATTGGCTGCTAGGCGACTCGTGTAAAGCCTATACCCACGCCCTTTACACGCCCACTTACTCCTATGGAGACACCTATGGAGAGACGATACTGGACACGTCCCTTGTTACAGCCCATTGGCTGCTAGGCGACTCGTGTAAAGCCTATACCCACGCCCTTTACACGCCCACTTACTCCTATGGAGACACCTATGGAGAGACGATACTGGACACGTCCCTTGTTCCCGTCCATTGGCTGCTAGGCGACTCGTGTAAAGCCTATACCCATGCCCTTTACACGCCCACTTACTCCTATGGAGAAACGATACTGGACACGCCCCTTGTTACAGCCCATTGGCTGCTAGGCGACTCGTGTAAAGCCTATACCCACGCCCTTTACACGCCCACTTACTCCTATGGAGACACCTATGGAAAGACAATACTGGACACGCCCCTTGTTACAGCCCATTGGCTGCTAGGCGACTCGTGTAAAGCCTATACCCACGCCCTTTACACGCCCACTTACTCCTATGGAGACACCTATGGAGAGACGATACTGGACACGTCCCTTGTTACAGCCCATTGGCTGCTAGGCGACTCGTGTAAACCCTATACCCACGCCCTTTACACGCCCACTTACTCCTATGGAGACACCTATGGAGAGTCGATACTGGACACGTCCCTTGTTACAGCCCATTGGCTGCTAGGCGACTCGTGTAAAGCCTATACCCACGCCCTTTACACGCCCACTTACTCCTATGGAGACACCTATGGAGAGACGATACTGGACACGTCCCTTGTTCCCGTCCATTGGCTGCTAGGCGACTCGTGTAAAGCCTATACCCACGCCCTTTACACGCCCACTTACTCCTATGGAGAAACGATACTGGACACGCCCCTTGTTACAGCCCATTGGCTGCTAGGCGACTCGTGTAAAGCCTATACCCACGCCCTTTACACGCCCACTTACTCCTATGGAGACACCTATGGAAAGACAATACTGGACACGCCCCTTGTTACAGCCCATTGGCTGCTAGGCGACTCGTGTAAAGCCTATACCCACGCCCTTTACACGCCCACTTACTCCTATGGAGACACCTATGGAAAGCTGATACTGGACACGCCCCTTGTTACAGCCCATTGGCTGCTAGGCGACTCGTGTAAACCCTATACCCACGCCCTTTACACGCTCACTTACTCCTATGGAGACGCCTGTGTCAGTTCCCCCCGCACTATGGTGCATGCGTCGGTGCCATCTTGCAGTGGGCTGATCGGGACGATGCGCGTGACGTAGATGGTTGGTGTCTGTAGTGACACCCCCCCCCCCCCCAAGCACGGTCACTGGCCGGCCGGGGGAAGCCCCCCATTTTCGTTCATATAAAAACAGCTGAGGGATTGGGAATTGTCGCTTTTTTCTCTACCCCCGAGGAAGGACCCTGTGAGGGTCAGAAACGTTCGTTCGTTCGGTTTACTTCGCCTGTCATTTGTAACGTATGCTTTCCTGACTGACCCTATGGATCTGTATATGCGATCACCAGTGGCGGACTGGGTCTAAAAACCAGCCCTGGATTTTACTAGCCCCTGGTCGGCCTGAGATGTCCCTGCTGAGGCCCCCCCAATCATGATGCTGGGGCTAAAGCATTTGGGAATCTTGGCTTGTGGGTACAGGGGGCTGAGAGGGAGTCTAAGGGGGCAGGGATTGAATGTGGGTGCTGGGGCTATAGTATTGGGGGATGATGTTCCTTGGCTTGTGGGTTCAGGGGGCTATTGAATTCCTCGATAGATGACTTGGGGCCCACATAGGAGGGAGGGCCCGCTTCAAGCGATTGAACCCAACTCTTATTTACATACTTACCTTTTTTCTGATGTGCACAGATGCTAATGTAGCATTTTCTTTAGTTTTAAGACTCTCCATACCTAGAAGAGCCACCTTGGGATCACAACAGCCATTTTTAAAGCAGTTCAAAAGCCGTGATCCTGGTGTGTAAAAGACTTCTGGGCAGGCCGCTAGCATGGATCCCAGGGCATCTGAAATCAGGGTGCCACGCTTTGTAAAACCCCCGGGTCACCAGTAAATTCACCTTTATCGGTAGCTCCAATGACGCTGTATTGGCCACATCCCCGGCTTCCCTGTAGATGTGGGCCCAGTGGGCTAGGTCACATTAGCTGGCATGGATTAGCCAATTGGCGATCTCAAAAATGTCAGGTGGGCCTGGCCGTGGCCATGGAAAAATCATCCCTGTGTGTCATAGATTAGGCTCTAATTCTTATACTTTTTGCACCCAGTTCAAAAATGTTTTTATTATTATTATATTATATATTTACTAAGAATACACTTTATTTTATACATAGACATATATGTTTGTCATACTGAAAGTGGTCCAGCATCCAAATGGGTGCTGAACCGCATTGGTACACACTTGGGGGAAGCCTCCAGACTATGTGACCTCCTGCAGGCCAAACTCGCAGTGCAAGTGATTTAAACCTGGGGTTGGGAGAGGGGGGTTCTGCATGGGCTGGGGCAGCAATCCGAATGCCCCACAAGACTGTCTCAATGAATGTCCCCCCTCCCATGCCTGCCCCAATGCAGTGAAGCAAATGCCCCCTCCCAAGCCTGTCCCAATGTGGTCAAGTGAAGGTCCCACTCTCAAGCCTGTCCCAATGTGGTCAACTGAAGGCCCCACTCCCAAGCCTGTCCCAATGTGGTCAAATGAAGGTCCCACTCCCAAGCCTA
The DNA here is from genome assembly GCA_027917425.1 of Gastrophryne carolinensis. Lineage (NCBI taxonomy): Eukaryota > Metazoa > Chordata > Amphibia > Anura > Microhylidae > Gastrophryne > Gastrophryne carolinensis. The sequence continues at coordinate 1,066,827 of CM051242.1, forward strand.
TCCTACTGTGGTCAAATGAGAGCCTCACTCAAAAAGCCTATCCTACTGTGGTCAAGTGAAGGCCACACTCCCAAGCCTATCCTACTGTGGTCAAGTGAAGGCCTCACTCCCATGCCTGTCCCAATGTGGTCAAGCGGAGGACCCCCCTTACAGATCCTGTCCCAATGTAGTCAAGTGAAGCCCCCCTTATCCTGTCCCAATGTGGTCAAGTGAAGCCCCCCCCCCCCTATCCTGTCCCAATGTGGTCAAGCGAAGGGTCCCCCTCCTGATCCTGTCCCAATGTGGTCAAGCAAAGGACCCCCCCCCTCCCAATCCTGTCCCAATGTGATCAAGTGAAGGCCCCACTCTCATGCTTGTCCCATCGTGGTCAAGTGAAGGGCCCCCCTCCTGATCCTGTCCCATTGTGGTCAAGCGAAGGGTCCCCCCCTGATCCTGTCCCAGTGTGGTCAAGTGAAGGCCCCACTCCCATGTCTGTCCCAATGCAGTCAGGTGAGGATCCCACTCCTGATCCTGTCCCATTGTGGTCAAGTGAAGGCCCCACTCCCAAGCCTGTCCCAATGTGGTCAAGCGAAGGACCACCCCACCCGATCCTGTGCCAATGTGATCAAGTGAAGGCCTCACTCCCATGCCTGTCCCAATGGGGTCAAGTGAAGGCCCCACTCCCATGCCTGTCCCAATGTGGTCAAGTGAAGGCCCCACTCCCATGCCTGTCCCAATGTGGTCAAGCGAAGGACCCCCCCCCTCCCGATCCTGTGCCAATGTGATCAAGTGAAGGCCTCACTCCCATGCCTGTCCCAATGTGGTCAAGTGAAGGCCCCACTCCCATGCCTGTCCCAATGTGGTCAAGCGAAGGACCCCCCCCCTCCCGATCCTGTGCCAATGTGATCAAGAGAAGGCCCCACTCCCAAGCCTGTCCAAATGTGGTCAAGTGAGGGTCCCACTCCTAATCCTGTCCCATTGTAGTCAAGTGAAGTGCCCCTCTCCTGATCCTGTCCCAATGGGGTCAAGTGAAGGTCCCACTCCCGATCTTGTCCCAATGTGGTCAAGTGAAGGTCTCATTCCCATGCCTGTCCCAATGTGGTGAAGCAAAGCCCCCCTCCCAAGCCTGTCCCAATGTGGTCTAACGAAAGACCCCACTCCCAACGCTGTCACAATGTGGTCAAGTGAAGGCCCCATTCCCATGTCTGTTCCAATGCGATCAAGTGAAGGGCCCACTCCCATGCTTGCCCCCATGCTTGTCCCAATGTGGTCAAGCGAAGGGTGCCCCTCCCGATCCTGTCCCATTGTGGTCAAGTGAAGTGCCCCCCTCCCGATCCTGTCCCATTATGATCAAGCAAAGGCCCCCCCTTCAAAGCCCGTCCCAATGCTGTCACCTATTTGGTAGAAAAGCATAAGATAATATTGTGTTATGACCATGTGGCATTTTTTTTTCTTGCAGATCATGTTCATGGAGACTTGTTGATTGACATCAGTTGGGGCCCCCTCATTCACCATCTCCATTCAGCTAGTGATTGCTTCAAAGACATCGTCCTCATGAGGATCACAGACAGCTGCATACTTGAGATAAATCGGTGGCGGCACGATCGCACCGGGGCTTTTTGCTGGAAGCACGCATCTTCCTTTGTTGCTGAGAAACAAGGAAAAAGGTGAAGGGTTAGAATGATTGGGGCTACAGAAACAGAGCGTTACAATGTCTTTTTTTCTTATTCAAGCAACTCAACAACCTGAAGCAACTTACTCCTGGTCTGGCGTTCAGAAACCTCCCGGGTTTGAAAATGGGTTTCCCCGGCAGATCCAGCACAGGGCAAACCTGGGCAATTGCCAGGGGCCCTGGAATCTTTAGGGGCCCACGCAGGCTCACATTTGGCCATGGTATTATTTTACAGTGGACCAGAACCACCGAATGCCGGGTGTTGTGTGCAGACCTGCTCATGGCTGGCCTCAGCAACAGGGGATGGTCAGCAACATTGAAGAAGGTGGCCTGGAATGGAGGGCAAATGATGGAAGCTCAGAAAGTGATGGTAAGCAGGTGAAATCTGACAGCGATGATGGAGTCTTTAAGGGCAGCAGAGCAAGCAGTAAGGGCTGAAGGGTGATTGGTGGCTATAGAGAATGTAACAAGGACTAGAGGACAATTGGTGGCTATAGGGAAGGCATTAAGGACTGGAGGGTGATTGGTGGCTATAGGGAAGACAATAAGGACTGGAGGGCGATTGGTGACTATAGGGAAGGCAAAAATGACTGGAGGGCGATTGGTGGCTATAGGGAAGGCAGTAAGGACTGGAGGATGATTGGTGGCTATAGGGAAGACAATAAGGACTGGAGGATGATTGGTGTCTATAGGGAAGACAATAAGGACTGGAGGGCGATTGGTGACTATAGGGAAGGCAATAAGGACTGGAGGGTGATTGGTGGCAGTAGAGAAGGCAATAAGGACTGGAGGGTGATTGGTGGCTATAGGGAAGGCAATAAGGACTGGAGGGTGATTGGTGGCTATAGGGAAGGCAATAAGGACTGGAGGGTGATTGGTGGCTATAGGGAAGGCAATAAGGACTGGAGGGTGATTGGTGGCTATAGGGAAGGCAATAAGGACTGGAGGGTGATTGGTGGCTATAGGGAAGGCAATAAGGACTGGAGGGTGATTGGTGGCTATAGGGAAGGCAATAAGGCCTGGATGATGATTGGTGGCTATAGGGAAGGCAATAAGGACTAGAGGATGATTGGTGGCAGTAGAGAAGGCAATTAGGACTGGAGGGCGATTGGTGGCTATAGGGAAGGAAATATGGACTGGAGGGTGATCAGTAGCAGAGGATGACCCATTTGAGGAAGCGGAGCTGAAAGATTACATCATGTGACTCACTACTTTGAGGCCCACTAAGACTCTCCGGGCCAAGGGCCCCCACAAACCTAGAGCCAGCTTTGTTCCCCGGGGTCCATATACACACCGTCTAGATGGACTCCTCTGTTGCAGTGAATAGAGTTGGGTATGTTCCAGTCATTAGGACATATTTGCCTCGTCACTTGTGAACGGTGAATGGGCACCAAGGAGATGTGCCACTTGCCCTGCAGAGGGGGCCTCCACCAACCTTTGGGTTATGGTCTGGTCCAGGAGGCTTTTCAGTCTTTGGTCTGATGGGCTGCGGGGCCGGCAACAAAGCTATTGGCAGTAGTGAGGGTGCGCCTGGGCAACCCACCAAATATCATGTTTGAACCATAACCCAAAGGTCAATGGATGCCCCCTTTGCGATGGCACACCCAACTTTGACTTTGTGGGGTGTTGTTCCTCTATAGGGGCAACATCACAAATTGGGATGCCCTGCTGTGTGCATCCTCCTCCAGATTGCCCCATAAACTCACTTTCCCGTTGCTCCAATGGAGCACACTCAGCCGATCAGCACACTCGCATCAGCCGAGCGAGGCCGAAGGGAGCCGAGCACGTCTCCAACTGCATCCACCTGCTCACCTTTTCTGGTCACACTATGTGCTGGAAGGCTGGAGACGCTCTTAGCCTGCAGCACCTCTCACCCCCTTTTTATTATCACACTATGTGCTGGCAGGTTGGAGATGCTCTTAGCCTGCAGCACCTCTCACCCCCTTTTTCTAATCACACTATGTGCTGGCAAGTTGGAGATGCTCCTAGCATGTAGCACCTCTCACCCCCTTTTTCTAGTCACGCTTTGTGCTGGCAGTAATTTATAGTGGCACAACAATGCACTTATTTATTTACTAGGATATTTGTAAAGCACACAGTGTGCTTACATCACATCGCTGTTGCCACACCCACTTTTTTCCTCATTTTTTCTCTGCATCTTCAATGCTCTAATATAATTTTACTAATAACTTTAGTAACTTTTTGAAAACAGATCGGAGTTTTGGACAGCGCAACGTGTAGCCGAGACAATGGGGCAACAATCGGGTGCTCGCCTTTAATATCGCCTTTAATATCACTTTAAACTTTACTGTTTTTGTATTTTAGTGAATTGTGCGAAGACAAAGAAATGCAACTAAAGGACAGGATCAAGCACGTCATAAAATGCGACCTAGACGGAGAAAACATCACGGAGCCGGTGGAGACACCCCAAGGCGACTGCGTCATTACCGCCTGGTTGCTGGAAGGCATCTGCCAAAGCCAAAGTGATTTCCTGAGGTATCTCAGAAAGATCCTGAATTGCCTGAAACCAGGAGGACGATTCATCCTGCTGGGAACCCTAAACGTATCTTACTACGCCAATAACGGGAAAAAGGTTCGCGTCTTTAAATATGGCAAGGAGTTTTTATTTTCTGCTCTCACGGGAGAAGACGTCGTTATTGATCACAGTGAAGTTTTCAAGAGAACGGTCCAGAGCGACTTCAGTGATGTGGAGGGAATCATATTCGTCTCGGCTCACAAGAAAGAATAAAGCAGTCAGCGAAACTAAGCAGATTATAGGGTCATGGTCACTGCGCAAAACGCTCATGTGGAGCGCAAACAATTCAACATGTACCTAGGCGCATGATTCATGGCTGCGTGTGCACATCGGGCAAATGGTAAGTGCATGGGAGAAACGCCAATTGCCTCTTCTTGCTCCAATTTGCACCTTCCGCAAGAAAAATCTGCTGTTTTGAAGCCAAACCTGTTTTGGACCCCACCCCATGCACATTTGGCCAGCAAAGCTCCTGGTCCCGACGGTTCCCCATGTTTCTCCCCTTTCCTTTACTGTTTCTTCATAACAATTTGATCTCTCCAGCTTCTGTGTTTTTTGTGAAGCTTTATTTGCCATTTCGGAGTGTATACTCTGGAGAACCTGTGGTCTCCATTTTTATTGGGGGGGTATTTTGATTCCAGTTAACCCTTAACTTTTCTTTGCCCAATGTTTTGTCCCAGATGTTCTATTTTACCCTCCCTTCCCTGTTTGGCTTGCATATTAATGCCTAATAACTATCATTTTTATATTGTTTTTGCTAAACTTTGGGGTCCAATATCCACATTTTTGTTGTTTGGACCTTAATTTTTGTGTCATATGAAAACTTTTTATAATTTTTTTTGTAGGTTCCCAAGCAAAAAAAAAGGTTCAATCCCTAAAAAAAAAACTTGCGGCTGACACTTTCACTGTTCATAAACACGCAGGACGCCGCCGCCATGTGTTTTCGTAATGAAATAATCCTGTTACCCACTGTAAACGGCAATTATCCACCTATTTGCTGGAGGAAATTCACTTGCCCAATTGTCACATTTGCACATGCTTTTCTGTCTTCTAAACATCCCATAAATCAGGCGCCGGAGAATGTTTGGTGCGCCAAAAGGAAGCCAGTGAAAAATATCAGCAGGAAATGGGCGAATGGGCGAACGCTAGTGCACAAATTGGTGCAAAAAAACGAATGCACATCCCATTTTCACAACCAGGAATCAGACGGAAGCCTGAGCACGACTTGGCGCTCCAAAAAACGTGCGTGAATTAGTTTGCGCACAACCATGAATCGACCCGCACATATTACAATATGTCACTGATGTCCGGCATATAAAGGACACATAAGAATAACAATTATACTTACTGACGTAGCAACACCAACCAATATGGAAATGTTTAAAGTCATTGTTGTTTCTGTGTAATTGCATTGATTCTATAAAGTTTCGTATTAAAGAGACTATTTCTGCTTACTGTTTAAATAAAAAATATATATTTAAAAAATCATTTGAGGCCTAAATACCTTTATTTTTATTTAAATGGACTAAATCCCAACATAAAATAGTCACGTACCTGTTGCAAAATAGAAAATCGCACTTTGATTTTGAAGGGGTGACTTAGAAAGGTTCAAGTGGACCAAAACCCAGGATTTTGACTATCCTTAAACAACAATGACTATCCTTCGTTTTGATCCTTTCCCCCGGATTGCCAAGTGCAACTCACCTCTTCCCGGACCTAATGCGCATGTGTGGCAGCTCATCCAATCAGCACGCTCGAAGCTGCTAAAGTCGCGCCGTCTAAGCCTTTGTCTAAGGCCAGCGGCTCCGAGCGCGCTGGCGGCCGCATCCCCCACTTCCCTCTAACAGATGTCTGGCAGGGGCATGCGTCTTGCTAGAGCAATAGCGGGGATGCGGCTCACGCATGTGCCGTTGGACCAGGAAACAAGGTAAGTGAAAAAGTACGACCTAGGAGGGTCTACAAAGCGGGGCATCCCAATTTTGCCCCAGGGGGGAGGGAATCGATCTGCCCAGGAATCTTATAGATTCCTAGGCCAATTGCACTGAGTTTTGGTCCACTTTAAGGAATCTGCTCCCAGCAGAAGAAAATCCGGCAATGGAGGTTGTTAAAAAAGGAACAACACAGGGGAATTTCACTTTCATGTGTGTTGTTCCTCTGTGCGGTGGCATCCCGAATCGGGACATCCTGTTATGCGTGCCCCCTAGGTTGCACTGTTTCACTCACCTTCCTTCCACTCCCACGGCACAGACTTGGGCGAGAGAGAGCGCCACGCTCAGCCAATCAGAGCGCTTGCTCTCACTCGGCTCCCTTCGGCGCTGCCTGGGTGGCACAGAAGGGAGCCGGGTGGCGGGGTGCCGCCAGCCGCATCCCCTGCCCCGCCTTGCAGCCACGCCCCATTCAGAAAGGCCGGGCGAGGGCACGCGCATGGCTACAATTGAGGGGGGATGCAGGCGGAGCGTATAGACGTGTGGTGAGGACTCCAGGAGAAGGTGAGTGAAACTGGCGATCAGGGGTCCACACATCAGGGCATCCCGAATTGGGAGGAAGGTCCTGGAATCTTTTTAGACTCCAGGGCCTCCAATGTTCCTCTTTAAAAGGAAAACCCCCCTTTGTCAGTGTTCTTATTGTTTTCCTCTTTTGTAATGTAAAATAATCGGGATTGTGCCCCCAGACCTGGGATTTACTTACCAGCACGCTGCTTCCATGATCCTCATTTTCCTGTGTCTCTGTGTTGCTACAGTGGGAGCGGTTTTCCATTTCCATGATTTTTATTGTGTTTTTTATAATGATGCAGGCATGGTAGGATACACAGACGGTACGACCATCCCACGCAGGGGAGGCATAAAATAACAGTTTGCTTCTAGCTGAATTATGAATCCAAAAATTAGTCTCTATTGTACTGTAGTAATACATAGACAAATATTGGGCCTTATTCATGAAGGGATAGCGGCAGGTAGCGCCTTGTAAATGACAGGTAGCGGCAGGTAGCGGCAGGTAGCGGCAGGTGAACGCCGGACACGGCAGCAATTACACATTTATCAAGCGGATTCTTGCGAGCGACTGGAACAACACCATGTAGCGTCCGATTCATCATTATCCCAGGCTCAGTGTACAGCGCCGGCAGTCAGCGCCACATCTTACCTGTCGCTACCTGTCGCTCTCCTATACGTTTCTATGGACGATCCTTAAATCCCTTTCCTGATCTCATTTAGTTTTTTTTTTTTTTTTAAACTCAAATCTTTCAGACACGTCTCCTGGACAAGAAAATGACATTTTTGAAAACTTTTTGGATTAATAATATTTTTATGCAGATTTGTCCTTACATGTCTGGTATTAAAGTGTTCATGTTACAATGTTATAACAATGTAAGTCAATATGTTTTCGCTTTGTTACTGGTGGATACATGTTCAAAAACAGCCTTTAATCACACAACCTCCTGCGCTCTGGGCTACAGCGAAGCATTTTTTAGCGCCGGCGATGTGTGAGGCTGTTTTTTTTTTTTTTATGAATATGGTGTGAGTCAGTCGCACTCACCAGTCACTACCATTCGCTCCCATGCAGCGCTGTACTGCTTATATAGAGACTCCCCACAACGTATTCATCAATGCTGCACAGCCACTGAGGCGCTCTTAACTAGCGAACCACGGCCGACCACAGCGACTACTAGCGGTCGCTCTGAGATGCCTCCCTACAGACGCTCATCCGTCTCTACCTGGCGCTAATAATGAATCAGCCTGATAGTCGCAACGGTATTACAAGTGCAGTTGGTGTTATATCTTCCTTTGCATCCTATTATTTCGCTTAAAGTGGACCAACACCCAGGATTTTGACTATCCTGGGTGTTGGTCCACTTAGGTGGGGCACCCCGATCGGGGGTGCCCCGCTGTCTGAAACCCCCCCGATCGCCGCAAAAACTCACCTCTCCCCGCTCCCACGTGACCTCGTCCGGCCAATGACAGCGCTCAGAGCAGCTCTGGTATGCGCGTCCAAAGCCGCTTGGACGCGCATACCAGAGCGCTGTCATTGGCTGCGTCTCTCGCTTCCCTCTAACAGGGAGCGCGCCTGCGCCGGCCATTCACAAAACCGCCGGCGCGGGAGCGCGCCCTGCTAGAGGGAAGCGAGAGACGCGGCCGCGTCTCGCGCATGCGCCGTTGGATCGCCGGTAAGGTGAGGATTGTGGGCCTCCTGGGGGGTTCCTCCCCGCGGGACATCCCGATTTCGGATGCCCCGCGGGGAGGGATCTGATCGGTCCGGGAATCTTATAGATTTCGGGGCCGATCCCCCCTGGGTGTTGGTCCACTTTAAGATCTGATAGAATTTAATTCATGCGAGATGTTCCTTGTCTCCACACCTTTGTTTTGTGATCTTTATCGATCGTAGATTAAGGTGCGCTTTAGACTGCGGATCATAGCGTATTACCAAAATGAAATATAACAGATGGATATTTTGAAAGGAGGACATACAAAGAGGAAGTAAGAGAGGAAGGTATTAGGAGGAATAGAAAGGATAAAGTAGGGGGAGGGAGGTCAGGGAAGGGGGGGGAGTAGGGAGAGGGTGAATTCCCTTGAGCGTGGTTTAAGGGGGTCTCCAGGCCAAGAATACCGTCTCCAGGGCTCCCAGGTCGAGATAATTTTTTATGGGAATCAGTTAAAATGCTGGATAACCTCTCATTAATAAAGAACCCGTTCATTCTTGCTGACACATCCGATATCGGGGTGAATTGCTTCTTCCATGCCCTAGCGACGGTCTGCATGACCGCGAGGAGCAGGTGGACGAATAGTCTATTCTGCTTCCTTGTGAGCTCTGGGGGTTTGCAATGCAGTTGGGCCACCCATGGGTCCTTTTTGATGTTGGTTTGAAAGATTCCGTTTGCCATCCTATAGACCTGGTTCCAAAAGCCGGCCAGCATGGGGCAGGTCCACCAGGTGTGTAGGAAGTCCCCCTCCTCGTTACAGCCCCTAAAACACGTGTTTGTCTGCCCCGGGAATATTCTTCCCAGGCGGCTTGGCACCAGGTACCAACAAAACAGAACCTTATATGCTGCTTTAGTTGTTAGCACATTTATGGAGCATTTCAAGGCCATTGACCATATCTCTGTCCACCCCATCTCCAATGGACAGGGGCCTAAGTCTTTCTCCCAACTTTCTACATAGCCATGAGTCCTTGCACTAGAGTGGAGTATAATAAAGAGATTATCCCCCTGTGGAATGTGGGAGCGGTTTTCATAGTCTTGAGTAATAACACATGGACTACAAGTCCCACAATTCTTCCAGGTGATCTCTTTAGCACCTTTGGCTTGTCTAAGCAGCCTAATGGCCTCTGCGGCTGAGAACCCGGCCAGTAACCCTTTTGCTACTAGAAAACAAGACTGAGATCCTTCCAATCTGAAGAAGTTGAATTTCAGCAGAATGGGTTAAACCTGCCACACATGCCTTAGCCAATCAGATGATTAGCAAGTTAGAGTGACGAAGTCTATGATATGTGCTCGAAATCAGCACTTTGGTGTACATAGCTGAGGTAAGCACCATGCACGCTGGGGCCAAAAATCAGTCAAGTATTTAATCCGGAATGACAGAAAATGGTTGTTGCTCCTTGTACGGCGGAAGATCCTATATTCCGGGGGCCCCTGGGATATTACGCCATTGAACCCTTACCTTTCTCCTTGGTCCCCTAGTAAATTCACGCTATGGTCATGTAGTCACCATCAACAGTATACCCGGAAGAAGCTTGAGGATCATGTGACCACAGCAGCCAATTGCAGTGCTCTATTTAGCTGGGGGACTGAGGAGAAAAGATAGATTTTTCAGTTTTAATGGTGTTGATGTGCCCGGAGGGGGGGCACCAGCAATCAGGATGCCGCCCCCAGATGGTCTCCCGAGCGTGCTACCTGGACAAACAACAAGTGCATAGTGAGATGGATGAAGCCACGCCCCCTCATTGAGGGATGGATGAAGCCACGCCCCTTCTCGAGGGATGGATGAAGCCACGCTCCCTCATTGAGGGTTGGATGAAGCCACACTCTCTCATTGATGGAAGGATGAAGCCACGCCCCCCATTGATGGATGAAGCCACGCCCCCTCGTTGAGGGATTGAGGGATGGATGAAGCCACGCCCCCTCATTGATGGCTAGGAGATAGAATGTAACAGTTACAACAATAGAAACACTTTGAATAGGCGAATGAATCATTTATTGCTGCAGATCTGCATGTTACATCTCAAAGAGGGATAATATGTAAATTAAGCCATGCCCCCTCATTGAGGGATGGATGAAGCCACGCCCCCTCATTGAGGGATGGATGAGGCCACGCCCCCTCATTGAGGGATGGATGAAGCCACGTCCCCTCATTGATTGATTGATAGGAGATACATTGTAACAGTTACAACAGTAGAAACACTTTGAATAGGCAAATTAATCATTTATTGCTGCAGATCTGCATGTTACACCTCAAAGAGGGACAAATGAGAACAACGAGGGACAGGTACATGGACTCCAAAGAGGGACATTCCCTCCAATTCATGGACACTTGGGAGGTATGGTATTGGCCCGGTTTAAATTGAAACATACATTGTTTGGAGGGGAGCATACATTGTTCTAAGAGCTTTATATACTGCTTAGCATTGATAGTGCATTTTAAAATGTCAGATGTGAACAGCAACTTTTACCCTCACTGTAGTAGTACAAAACAGTACTACACCCGGTGCTAAGGGGCGAGTCAGCTCCAGGGGAAAAAAGTGAACTATTTTTGGGAGGAAATCCAATTCTTAGGGGTAGAGGCCCACTTACCAAAACAGTCTGGGTCGGTGTAGTGGTTAGCGGTGGCGCTGCACATTTAGAAGAGAAGAGAAGCCAGCTCTCCAAGCACTATGTTATATTTACGCAAAATCAAATCCAGGTGCTCCACAAAAGCATGTGTCGCGCATAACTTCCAATGTCCACCTAACGTTTCAGGGCTTGGGACTAAGTACCGGGACTAAGAATACGGACGAGGACTGTAAGAAGATTCCAGAGGAATATAATGTTTCTGATCTCAAATATTAATGAATTATTACTAAATTAATAATATTATTATTACATAGGTAACTTGGATAAATGTGGAAGCTCTGGATGTGTATCTGTCATTTATTATGATTCTGATCCAGATGTGGCTGATTCAAATTAAATCATACACATATAATATATACCAGTTCATATAATATAAAGGTTTACTTCTGTGAATTGCATCAGTATTCATTATAGTCATATGCAGACTCAAAGAATGTCTGGGTTATGTCTGAGTTCCCAATCAGTAATTACTGAATGTATGGACTTTCAACCCATTTAACTTAAACCATCTGTTGTGTGTAGGCCTAGTATTTTATGAAGGTCTTTTTGTAATAGGAAGAATATGGACTGCAGTTGGGGGGAGAAAGGGGAGAAATTTAGGTTGACCAGAGGAATAATATTTAAGCAGGGGATTCAAGTGATGGAGATCTTCTTTCACAGCAGACACGAGGCACCTATGCAGTATAGCCAAACCCTTGCGGGGCAGGGCAGAGGACAAAGACCCTGTTTGAATTAGCTTGATGAAGGATTGTGGCCTTTTCGGATCAAGACACTTTACTTATATTCTGGACGTTGCAACTTGCCATCTTATTTACAGAGTTCATATTATTACTTTTTATGTAATGTAACTGGCTCTATTTTAATTAAATCCACTCATTTTTTGATTTTTTGGTTTTGGCCCAATACTTGATTTGTGAATTCCAATGGCTGGGATGGCCCAATAGTTTGTGTAAGGTATAAAAACAAGGAACCAACTTCCTTCAACAACCGTATTATTTTTCTCCAGATATACAACAAGGCCTCTCCTGTAATTGATCGGCTCATTAAAAGGCATTGTAACATTCTGCTAGCTGATAACAGCCTAAGCCCCCCCCCCCCCCGGTAAGGAAACCTGTGAGACGGGTATGCAATAGGAATAGAAGTCTGAGAGATATACTTATAAAGTCAGACCCATTGAGAAGTATCAAAAATCCACAGAAAAATTATCGACCAGGACTGGTTGCTTCCGATGCAACAATTGTAATGTGTGCAACTCCATGATCTTGGGACCAGAGTTCCCCCGGTTCACATACTGGACAGGGAATAAGAATTGGGGAGGTGTACAGCTGTGTGACAGACTTTTGCATATATTTATTAAAGTGCCCATGTGGGTTAGTGTATGTTGGGAAAGCAATCTGACCCTTTAAAAGGAAGTTTCAACAACACCATAAAGACATTAGGACTAATATTAAACGCAATGAATATAACATATTGCTTGGAGTTCTAGCTCTTCTTCTATTTTGGAGGGAGTAAAAGCTGCTATTCACTTTCATTGTCTACATAGGAGTCAACTGATACAAAGGTTAGTAATAGGGTGGATATTCCTGGAGGTGTCTGCAACATGGAAAATGATTTAGCTTTACTGGATAGATGGTCAAAACTGTGGAAACTAGAGTTTAATGTCTCTAAATGTAAAATCCTGCACTTGGGTAGAAGGAATCCCTGCTCTGAGCACCATATGGGCAGCGCTGTGTTATCCAGGACCTCGGAGGAGAGAGATTTAGGGATACTGATTACTGATAGCTGCAAGATGATTGGACAGTGTAGCCAGGCAGTGGGAAAAGCAAGCAGGATGCTCGGCTGCATAGCGCGAGGCATCACCAGTAGGAAGAGGGAGGTTATGATGCCGCTGTATAGAGCCCTGGTGAGACCACAGCTAGAATACTGTGTGGAGTTCTGGAGACCTTACCTGCAAAAAGACATTATTCAAATAGAACAGGTTCAAAGGCGGGCAACGAAAATGGTGGAAGGACTTAAACTTAAAACTTATCAGGAGAGACTTAAAGAACTTAATTTGTACAGTCTGGAGGAAAGAAGGGAGAGAGGAGACATGATTGAGACCTTTAAATATGTGAAAGGATTGAATAAGGCTCAGGAGGGAAGTGTTTTTAAGAAGAAGCTTAATGATAGAACAAGGGGGCCCAACCTGAAGCTAGTCGGGGGGAAGATCAGGAGCAATGTTAGAAAATATTATTTTACAGAAAGAGTAGTAGGTGCTTGGAACAAACTTCCAGCAGAGGTAGTTGAAAAATCAACAGTCACTGAATTTAAACATGCCTGGGATAAGCACACATCTATCCTAAGATAAAGAGTACATACAGTATACACATAAGGGCAGAGACTAGATGGACCGTATGGTCTCCTTCTGCCGTCAACCTTCTATGTTTCTATGTTAACTGAACGCCAGGTGTAAATAAAGCACTTATCAGTATTTTTTTTTCACCTACTCTTTGGATTGCTGAATAAACCCTGATGCCCCTGTTTAAAGTTACCAGCACAGCCCTGTGACTTTTATTCACACGCCTGGGTAAAGTTGATTCAGACTTTAACAAACCTTCCAAGGGTAAATATTTTGCATAATTGAGAGAAAGTGTATATATATATATGTGTTCAAATATAGAGAGTACTGTGACCAAATTACCTTTTGCCAAGAGATGGATTCCAGCAGCAAAAAGTTCTATCACTTGCATGAATTTTCTGCTAGAACTTTTCTTGACACCTACTGTAGCGATAACCCGGAGTACAGGGACGAAGTACTAAAATTTCCAATGGATATACTTCATCGGCTGTTTGATAAAGGTAGGTGTGATCACTGATCTGGATCATTATGAAGCTGTTTTCAGAATGTCTATGTCTCACGTGCTCAACCCTCCTCCTCAAGGGCCACTAACAAGCCGTAGTCTGCAGATCCCTATACAGATGCACAAATGGGTCTCGTTTCAGCACAGTTTCCAGCACTGCCAGCTGGCACTAACAGTGTCCCCACTCAAGGGAGCTGGCACACATCTTTATGTAGCCCTGGCTGGGCCCCGGGAGGAGGATCACGGGCTGAGGTGAGTTACAGCAGCGTGCTTACTGCTGTACACTCTGCTCCCCCGCCACAGCCACCCCCCAAAGTTTGGGTCCCCATTGATTTCAATGGGGACCGGGTTCAGGAATATTCATTTCTATCCGCAATGTGTCCCAAAACACATTCCATTTTTTATAGAGTTTGCAGATTAGTCTTGATTTTATTTTCTTTATTATGGGAGACATAAATAGTTCTGCCCAACCACCGGCACTGTTCTGAAAATCTGTAAAAGGTTTACTTTTCTTTAGCGATCACCCTCTGGCTTCCCATAGATGCCCGAACGAGCAGCCAACTTGTGACAGAGGGTCACAAAAGGGCCTAGTTGTGAAAGGCCGCCCATCTCACAATTCACATCACACTCTACACAGATGTAGCAATCGTTATCTGACACATCATAGCTCAGCCCATTGTGATATCTCACAAAGAAGCCATTGAAAAGCATTTAAGGTTTCAAGTGCACCAAGTGGAGTTATAAAGAAAGCTGCATCGGTATATCTAACTCGCAATGCGAAAAGCTAAGGAGGGACACATCTGTTTTTAGTGGTGCTATATTATTGAGATCTGACCAAATCTTTTTTCTTGCAGGTCAAATTAAAGGAGATCTATTGATTGACCTTACTCTTGCTCCCCTCATTCACCACCTCCACTCAGCCAGCGATTGTTTCAAAAGAATTGTCATTCTGAAATCAACGGAAAGCTGCATCCTTGAGGTGAGAAGATGGCTGTACAAACGCACTGGAGCGTTTTGCTGGCAGCATGCGTCTTCGTTTGTTGCGGAGAAACAAGGAAAGAGGTAAAGGGTTGGTTGACTTATTTAGGTGATGGAAATGCTTACAGTTAGTGTTAGGCAATACTGAACCGCAAAGTTCGGCTTCCCAAAGCCGGAACACAGAATTCAGCCAGAAGTCTGTGCTCGAGTTCAACTTAACCTAAGCTGCTGTACAACTAGGGGTAGACTGGCCATAGGGAGACCCGGGATAATGCTCGATGGGCCACACTGCTTTGGGGCAGTCTGGACTGCTACCTTTACTAACACTTCCATCCAATCCCAACCCCCTATCGACTTCCACACTCTACCCTCTCTTTCCCAAGCAACCCCAGCCCATGTCCTCACCCTATCGATATAGCATCAGCCTTGGAGCACACTGGTTGACTGGCCAGAAAGCAGCAGAGTTGCCACTGGCCGGTCATGGGCCAGCCAGGTGCTGGTAAAATCCCGGGCCCCAGTCTTTTTGGCCCCAGTCTTCCACTGTTTAAGACTCACCTGAGCGTGAACCTGATCGTTCCTTTCAAATAGTCCTCGGTCAGGGACACAGAATGATGCCCGCCGCTCCCATGAGGAAATTCCTAGTGTCAGCATTGCCAGTTGGCACTAGGAGCATCCTCACTCATCCTTTCTGTGCTCGCAGTCGTTGACCATTTGAAGTGAATGCTGCTGCCGATGGGACTGCGACTGGAGGTCTTACAGCATATCGGTCTGTTTTTGTGAGAGGTCAACCGTTATATATTATTTACATTATTATTTAATTATTTAAATTATATTTATTTACACTAACAAATTGAATAGGAAAAAAAAATGTTATTTAAAAAAACATATTTATGCACTGTGATAAGGATAACCCAGTCTTTCTACTTTTGTTACATAGAAGGTTGACGGCAGAAGGAGAACATGTGGTCCATTTAGTCTGCCCTAAACAGGTGTAGTGTTGGGGCAACCTGAACTGCAAAGTTCGGGTTTGTACCGAAGTTTGCGAGTTTGGGTTCCTGAACCCGAACATGGAACTCTGTGAAGTCTGTGTTCGAGTTCGTCCCAAACCGGGAAATGATGGTTGATGGGCTGTTAAGCACTGCCAGCTGGCACTAGAAGTGTCCTCACTCATGGGAGCTGGCGGCCATCTTTCTGTAGCCCCGGCTGGGGCTGATTTCAAAGGAAGCTGCCGCTGACAGGAAGAGGATTGTGGGGCTGAGGTAAGTTACAGCAGCACTTCCTGCTGCACACTCTGCAGCCCCCCTACCCCACCACAGCTAGGTCCCCATTAATTTAAATCGGCACTGGGTTTGTGTGCGGGTCCTTGAACTAAAACATTTATTTAAAGTTCGGATGAACTTGCTGGACCGTAACTTTGGGGGTTCGCTCATCCCTAAATAGCATGCTTCTGCTTTGGCTGCATAAACCAATGAACAAAACCTTTCATGGTCTGTTGATGCTGAGCACTGCTGCATCCAATCAGCTGGGGTGGCTGCCATGACATGTGGCTGTATGTGCTCTCCATTCATTGTAAACAATGAGAGCCGCCTGTTGAATGACGTAGTCATAACAGGCGGCTCTCACTGGACAAGACCCCTCGCATTCCCCATAAGAGTGGGGAAAGGTGAGTTTTTATGGGCGCTCTGGCGGATTTCACACAGCGGGACATCCCGGTTTAGGTTGCTCTGTGGAAAACCCAGTGGCTGGCCCAGAAATGTTTTAGATTCCAGGCCGACCCCTGCCTGATTTTGTTCCTCTTTAAGCTAAGAGTATGCACACCGTGTATCTTTGTAGCACACGTGGCCCAAGGAATTAATACTCGGGCATGTGGGGAGTGAGTTTGGGATGCTGAGCTCTGTGGGCCTCGTGGATGCCATGTGGGGTGGGGATGCTGACAGGCTGGCAGGACGCGCATACAATCCACAGGAGACAAGTCTCTTAAACAAGTAGTTAGTCACTTTATTAGTAGCTTGCTGGTACACTCGCATATACAATCAATATACAAGGTTGTCATTACTTCCGTCAATAGCACACAAAGTCAGTTCCCCTTTAGTAGGAATAAAGCTGCAGGTTCTGTCCATTTTAATGGTAACTTGGGGTCTTTTCTCCTTTCTTAAGAACGAGGGTGTTGTGGATCAGTATAATGGGACGATGAGTCCAGAGGTGAAGGCCCCTCCCCACTTACCAAAGAATAAGAAATAAAATCTGAGTTCACTTTCTTAAGACACGATGGCGTCAGAGAGAGATCCACACCTAAACATGGCATCAGGAGAAGAACACTACACCACAACAAAGACAAACACTACAAAGATGGCGACGGGAGAGAGCACCTTATCCAGATGTGACGTAATTAACAACTTTCTGTGCCTGTGTGGAATTTGCTACACAGATAGGATAACTAATCCATGCATTCAGATAGAAGATATTGCCTTTTATAGAGAGACTATTCTATACCAGGACAGGCCACATACATTGTGGTCTCTCCTAAGTAACAAGCGACCCTCCCAAAAAAGAGTATTTGGGTATTTATTGATGTCTCAATTGCTGGGGTTAAGTCCAACCCCAAATTCTATAAGGACCTAGCGTTCCCACCACACCTCAAGAATTTATTTATAGTTGTATTTATTTCATATTCTATTAAAAATCAGGTCATTACAAGATCAGACACTGCATATAAACAATTTTAGGACATTTGAACATATAATTGGTACAGCAACATACAAATTTTGTTTTGGTAAATTATTATGTACAATATTTTTAAATGAATAAATACAAAGTTCATTGCATCAGCGTTTTACATTCTTTGGGCTTACTGATGTGATGGTCAGCGCAATCAGGG
Organism: Gastrophryne carolinensis; assembly: GCA_027917425.1. Taxonomy (NCBI): domain Eukaryota; kingdom Metazoa; phylum Chordata; class Amphibia; order Anura; family Microhylidae; genus Gastrophryne; species Gastrophryne carolinensis. The sequence continues at coordinate 1,084,530 of CM051242.1, forward strand.
CAAACATGTTTCACCAACATGGCTTCCTCAGTGCCCTGTCTCATGGCAATATGAAGCTCAGATTTGAGTCTAAAATGGTTAGATAATACATTTTTTGTGGCTGAGTAAACCTCCAAAAGTGCTCAGATGCATGTGCCTTTATAAAAACGTATATGCTGCAGGCTATTGCTCACGCATTCAGAGCCTTGAAGGCTGGCTCCCTATGTCCCCGCTTTGGTGCTGGAGTGCTCTGCGCTGTTGCGCTCCGTTCAGGTGCTGCCTTAAATATATAGGTAATGACTTAAATTAAGAAAAGATTTGATGCGCAGCTGCGTCTATATGTTGAACACCATTTGTTGTATCCAGAAGCTAGGTATAGGCGCGTGAGCCACTCCGCCGGCACCCGCTTTAATATACGAACTATTAATTATGATTATAGTGTGTATTAATTGGGCAAAACAGCAATATTTGATCATGTTCTATTAAGGAGGACTAATTAATTCAGGCTGCTTTCATGTGTGTATTTCTACCGCCTTCCCTGGGTCCAGGGAAGGCAGTATTTTTAATTTGTTCAGTCCTGTGTCTTGTTAGCTAAATGTTTTTTTATTGGTGGCTTTAATAAATGTATTTAATCTTTTGAATTATATTTTGTGGTTGTACCCATCTTTTCTAGTCCCATTAGTAAATTCACTTGATTTTATGTTCTTGGGGCTAGGGTAGCACCCCCATTAGACATTGCTTTATGCTCATTGGTTAGGTGGTGCCCACTTTATCTTTGGGTGCCCCCAGGACTTAGGTAGCAAAAAGACTTACAGGGTGAAGGCAGATGAACCAGGGACCAGGTTGGGCGGAAGTCGGGCTGGCTGAGGTCATACATGGGAATGACAGTCCTTCTGATTCAGAGTTCCAAGGGGACACACAGGAGAATGGTCAAGGGTCGAGCCGGGTTGTCAGAGGGTTCACAGTAAAGATGGGTAGACAAGCTCAAGGTCAGGCAGGCATTGGCCCAGGCAGAGATCAAAGGAGGGTCAGACAAAGCAAAGGTCAGCAACAGGTGACCAGAACCCAGCTAACAGTGGTACTATCACATCAGCAAAAAGCTATAACGGACAATGCATGCTGGGAGAGGCCTGGTTTTATGTGGCCATCGGCCAGCCAGTGTCAGCTCGCCACCTTAACGCCAACAATACCTGTGGGGATGCTGACCTGAAAAACTAGCAAAACATGGCCATAAAAGGATACAGCACACCTAAATGTATGCCGGGGATACGCAGCCATGTTTGGTTTAAGAGAGCAAGATGACATGAATGCAAAGATAGCCAGTAGAAATAGTTTTGTAAACCAAAAGTGTTTATGAGTTGTCCGAAACCATAGGTATAGATTGAAAACCAACATATGAGCATTTTTAGGCCGTTATAAACTCTAATGGCGTCTTCTTGCTGAATTACTCTTTAAAGAGACAAGGGGCATATTTAAAGAGACAATCTAAGAAAAAACAACAAACATGATTGACCTTTTGTCCCTCACAGCTGGTTGATCTTGAGTTCGAGTCAGTGGGTGAGCAGCTACAAAACTCCGCTGACACTTCTCATTTCTTGGCTGAATTTTTATGGATTTATGCCTTTTGTTTTACAGTCATACTATGGCGCTATTCATCTTAATCTGTGAAAGTTGCAGGTCATCTCCTTGACACCGTGTAAACATTGCATACTAGGCTGATAATGTATGGATAATGGATAATATTAGCAGACATGAAATGTTTTGCTTGTGATTTTTTAGCCTATTCTCAAAATTTTGGGGTGAAATATGTGCAAAAAAATCAGTGTATTACAATTTGCAGTATTTTGTAATATTTTGTCTTTTTTGTAATAAATGTAAGTTTTTTAATAAAATCATACTGCGTGTAAAAGCCCCATTTCTCCCACTTACAGCAGTATCACATATGGAGATATATGTATGGAGATTTCCCCAAACTAAAACAGCACTTTAGGAGATTTTCAGATGAAATACAACTGCTATGCGCACCTTGCAGTTTTTCAATAAAAACAGCCCTTTACATTTGAAATCCCCCCACAAACTATAAAATCTCTTGAATACACACCTCAAGCTTTCTAGGCGTACCAGTCTTGTTGACGTGGGCACAGTTTTCTGGAAGTAATCCAGATTGTTGCACAAGGTTTCCCTAAATAAAGAATAAAAAAACTGAATCAAAGCTACATTTTCCTGAAAAACAATATGCAAACAAGAAAAAACAAGTAAAATCAGTCCCCTGAACAGAGCAATACCAAACATGCATAGGTACTCTCAGGGAAATAGTTGGCAAACACCCCAAAGTAAAGCATGCCTTAACGGTAATTTTACTTAAAAATTTCAGCTCTGCAGACAAAGTGCACACCTTGCGCCTTTTGAACCAAAAGAACCCTTTACATTTGGAATACCAGTGACAAATCACATATTCCCTGAAAGTACATAAATTAAGCCTTCTAGGCATACCCAGCTTGTTGTAGTGGGCTCATCTTTCTGGAAGTAATCCCTCAAGGAATGTTTTGGTTGCACAGGGTTTCCCTAAAAAATGTATGAAAAAGCAGAATAAAAAACACCTTTTCCGAAAATATGAAAAAGCAAACAAGAAAACACAAGCTAAAACTGAAAGTGCAAGCATCCCCCCCCCCCCCCCCGAGCAGAAAAATACCCAACATGCATAGCTACTTTTAACCCTTTTAACTGCCAGCCTACTTGAGAGTTTATGACCCTCTGTTGACAATTAAACACAGTGCAAAATAGTGAAAAATGACCCATGATTTTTGCAGGAATTTTTCCAGTGATTTTCAAAATATTTTGTATTGATTTTTTTTTAGAATTTGTCCCATTTATTTTAAATAAAAAAGTATTTTATTCAAGAAAACCATATTGCATGAGAGAGCTCCATTTTTCCCAAATACAATGGTACCTCATATGTATCGGTAGCCCCCTGTTCCTGCCCAGGAGACCCTCCAAACTGAAAAGAGCACTTTATAACATTTACAAATAAATATATTATCCACACTATAAAATGTTATATAAAAAAATAATTGGTGTGGGGTCCCACTCCCTGAAGGTTAAAACTCTTATTTTTTTTTTTTTAAATGGCATGGAGTCCTCCCTTCCCAGAGGATTGTCGGCACCCTGAAGCAGGAGGACGTCAGTGGGATAATTTAATCCGTCCCATCTCCACAAAGGCGGCTTAAGGTGATGCAGCAACAGCGGAGGCCGGGGGAGCAGTTCCGGGCCCTCTCCTGAAGACTGAAGAGCTCAGCCCCCCGCGTGCAGAGAAGACCTGGTGGGAGAGATCATGCACAAAGGTGAGTAAATGCAGAGATGAGTCTTATGTAGTTGGCACTTAACGGTTGGAGAGGCAGATACATGAGATCAGGGAGCAGTATGGGACACCCTGCAGCAGGGAGCTGGGTGGGACACCTTGACGGTGGCATTTGGGGCCGGGAGGGCTGGTGGTTGAGCTGGCAGGGTGGATGATCTGTGCCCTCTGCCAGGCTGCAGAGCATGGGGGTGGCTTGTGATAATGGGACATTGCTCAGTGCTGGATAGGGAGACATTTTTTTTGGAGTTATTCATTCAAATTTGATTCAGAGTGAATCACATTTATTTGTGAAATACAGCAATTAAACCAATTTGAAGTGTAATAAACTATGCTCATCTCTAGAGTTTAGCTCTTCAGCAAGGTGAAAGTTGAGTGGAATATGTAAAGAGAATATAATAATCTAATTTTTCAGGGAATCTTAGGATTATGATAATAAATACATTTGAAATTTTCTTTCCACACCAAACTTAGGTCAACCTTTAATTACCAATTCCTAATTGTGCTACAGAGATTTGTTGTTGATTATTCAGATAAACATTATCAATAACATTTTTTTTACCAATGCCCGGGCGGCCCATGACTAGCCAGTGGCATCTCTGCTGCTTCCTGGCCTAGTCAGGCAGTGTGCTTCAAGACTGAGGCTATGTCATTAGGGTGAGGACATGGGCTGGGGGTTGCTTGGGCTCCAAGACTGAGGCTATATCATTAGGGTGAGGACATGGGCTGGGGGTTGCTTGGGCTCCAATACTGAGGCTATATCATTAGGGTGAGGACATGGGCTGGGGGTTGCTTGGCTTCAAGACTGAGGCTATATCATTAGGGGGAGGACATGGGCTGGGGCAGCTTGGGTAAGGGGACAGAGTGATGAAGGGAACGGGGGGCTGGGATTGGATGGGAATGTTAGTAAAGGTAGCGGCCCACCGGCGTTTGCCTGTGTCTCCCTGTGGCCAGTCCATCCCTGCGTCTAGCCCCCTCCCCTGGAGTTAAGCATTACAATTCATACCTCAGGCCCATGTCTAAAATTAGTATTATTATTATTAGTAGTATTATGGGAAATAGTGCCAGTGTAAAATGTGAAGGGAATGAGAGGCTGTTGAGACCAGGCAGTTAAGCTGGTAAATGTCATGACTGGGCTAGAGTTCCATATACCTTCTGCTGCCACCAAGCCGCACCCTTTTCCCAAATAACCATCTGGACCAACATTTCTTTGGCTTGATGGAATTTTAATCGGCCACAGAGTCAACATAAATATTAATATATAACAAGTGAAACTTAGCTTCCCATTCCTAACCCCGGTCTGAGATTTTACTCAGACAATTTAGCTAGCAAATGAGAGGAGACGGGCCAGGAGGTTCAAATACCTCCCGATTCGGAGAAAGCAGAAGCAGATTTTTGGAGTTCAGCAGCATCCCTCCTAGCCCTGGGAGCCCAACTGGGCTAAGCATCAGGAGCCAGATCACCCCCCTTTGGCCCCCACCCCTAAAAGCTAAGACACCTTCCCTCCTGACCGGTTCCAGTAGAAACAGACGCTTCCTTGAATCCCCTCCTGTTACCAGTTTTCCGTGCTGTCTCAGACCCGAACTTGAAAGAAGGGACCACCCAATGGCTGTGACAAAAAAAACACAATCCTAGAAGAAGAGTGTGCATGCGCGCGGGTCACAGATGCCAGCATAATAGCTTGGATCATCAAGTAATCAGTGATGGCTTTTCCCTGTTCGTATAGTCAATCCAACATATGGAGGGTGGAATTCCAACGGGTGGAAACATCGCAAATCAGACTATGTTGGGGGCTACCGTTTTGACTCTGTAGCTTAAGAAGGGTGTGCTTGGCGGTGTAGGAGTGGCTGAAGTGCATACAAAGTTTCCTTCCCGTTGTTAGGATGTCTTGCAGATGGGGGAAGACTTCAGAAAACGCTTGACAAGTAGGTTGAACACGTGTGGCATACAGGGCCCATGGCTTAGGCTTCCTTGTCGCAGTAAGCCATGGAGTAAGCCATGATTTCATTTATTGATTTATGATTTTTAGCAGTTCCTCCCATGTGTGACTCCGTGACTCAATGCAAACCATGTGATGAACAGCGTGAAACCGCCATGTCCTGCACACATGGTAGGCTGGAAGGGCACTGAAAAAATAAATAAAGAAAGAAAAATACAAAAAATATATATATATTTTGAAAAAACAAAATACAAAAAAAAATAAAAAATGGAAAAAAAAAATTGTAAAAAAATTAACAAAATATTTTAAAAAAAAGACAATGAAAAAAAATATATTTTTTTTTAAAAAAAAACCAAAATACAAAAAAATTAAAAAAAAATTAAAAATATATATTTTTAAAAAATACAAGATATAAAAAAAAAATACTAAATTAACCCCAAAAAATTTGATACATTTTACATGTTATTGTTTTTATGTTATATGTTATTGTTATTATGTTATATGTTATTATATGTTATTATTATGAATGTGTTCAAATAAGATAAATGTTAACAATTAATATGTAATTGACAATTAGGCACTTTTTCCTGTGACACCGTTGCTAAGTGCAAGTGCACTGTCACAGGCACAAAGGCCTAGGAGTGTGGAGGCCACAGCGGAGGGACCTGTCCAAGTTGCTGTTGTGGTTCTGCAGGAACCACAATCACCCAGTGGGCCTTAAAGGATATGTATTGTCCCTTACCGTAGTTACAGCTCCAGACGTAGGCGCTGCCGTGCACTTTGGTACACACTGACAGGCTAAAGGACTGGCCCACCTTCTGTTCAACAAAATTGTACAGGGCTGGTGCTGCCTTCTCCGCAAAGAAATGACAGCATGGGACTCTCCACCTCTGAAAGGTCCACCACCTCAAAAGGGAGGGACTGCAGCACCAGCAACTTATACAGAAGCACATTTAGCTTCTGCGTGGGCACATACTGTTGTCTCTTGGACATGGCTTGGCCAATGGATTGCTGGCGGAATGACTGACTCTTTAAGAGGAGGAGGATTAAGAGGAGGAGGAGCATCTGGAGTGACAGAGGATGGGTATGACACACAGGAGGTGGTGGAGCCTTGGCTGGCTGGAACAGAGAGCGGCGTGCCACTGGGTAATGCAGCAGGCTGGACCACCACTTTGGAGCCAACTCTCCCAGGCCGCTTTATGGTGACGCTGTAAATGTTGATGCAGGGCTGTGGGGCCAACATTGGGACCCTGGCCACACTTCACCTTCTGCCTACACATCTTTCATATAGCCATGTTAACCTCCTGCGGATGCTTGATGAAAAACTGCCACATCGCCGAGTAGCTGATTTTCCTATCAACAGTCCACACTAATTCACTGCTGCTGCCGCTCCCGATGCCGATTCCAGGGACCCTCTTCCACTACCTCCTGGGAAGGTAGCCTGCCGCGCAGCAAGTGGTCTACCCCGAGCACTCCAAGCCTTTAAAAGTGCCCTCAAAACTCACTGATGTCCTCTTCCGGTTCCTCAACAGTGTCTGCTTAAGAAGCCAAAACGCTTGCAACACCACCTCCCACGCCACTCTCCTCATCACTAATTGCCCGCCTAGTGGAAGAAGCGGCGAGTGTCTCTTCCACTTCTTGGCTAGGCAGTAGCTGCTGATTTTTCTGATTATCAGATCGTCCTCACTGAATAGTGGAGCTGAACCCAAAGCATAAGATATAACCGACAGTTGACTGGGGGTGTCAGATGTCACTTGTGATGCAGTGGATGATCGTGTTAACCAATCGATGATGGCAGATAGGTTGCTGGTCCAGACATGAACGCTAGCTTATACCGGGAGGATCACTGAGATCCCTGCTGCCACTCACCCCTAGTCTGCTGTGACCTCTGCTTGATGAATTTAGGCCTCTGCAACTTCTGCCCATCCTGGCACTTCTCTGCCTGACATACTTAGTACGTATATGAGGGGAGGACAAAACCCTACATTACACTTAAAACAGGATTTGTCCATAACGGTTGCAGGTGTGTAACTATCTATGGCCTTTCACTAAGTAGTAACTAGGCCCTGAAGACTTTAACAGGAACAAAGTGATGAAACTCTTAGATGTGCGTATGTGATGCTCTGATGAGGGCAGTACAATGTGCTCCAGTGCGCTTGAAAAATGTTTTTTTGAGAGACTGGCCTGCGTGAAAATGAATCGGGCATGGATCAGCAAAGTTTTCCACCCACCAATGCCTGATGCATTAGAGTAGATTGATCATGGGGCCAGACCAACACTAAAGAAATATGGATAGTGCAAAACAGATTTAAGGCGCTGCTCTCCAGTTACAGACATTCCTCCACATCAGACCACAAGTAATTATTGACGAAATGCTTTACGTTAATCTTAATTTTTATTAATATTCTTAGGATAAGATATATGTGCCCAAAATCTGTATATGTTCTCTTCATGCTGCTGCCAACTCCAGGGTGTGTTTTTCAGGCAATACATGGCTTCCTGATGCTGCTGCCAACTCCAATGTGGTTTTCAGTCAATATATGGGCTCCCTATGCTGCTGCCAATTTCGGGGATGTATTTTTCTGGCAATATATGGCTTACTATGCTGCTGCCAACTCCAATGTGTCTTTCAGGCAATATATGAGCTCCCTATGCTGCTTCCAAATCCAGGGTGTGTCTTTCAGGCAATATATGGGCTCCCTATGCTGCTGCCAAATTCAGGGTGTATTTTTCTGGCAATATATGGGCTCCCTATGCTGCTGCCAACTCCAATGTGTCTTTCAGGCAATATATGGGCTCCTAATGCTGCTGCCAACTCCAGAGTCAATTTCAGGCAATATATGTGCTCCTAATGCTGCTGCCAACTTCTGGGTGTGTTTTTCAGGCAATATATGGGCTCCTAATGCTGCTGCCAAATCCAGGATGTGTCTTTCAGGGAATATATGGGTTCCTTATGCTGCTGCCAACTCCAGGGTGTGTTTTTCAGGCAATATATGGGCTCCTAATGCTGCTGCCAACTCCAGTGTCTCTTTCAGGCAATATATGGTCTCCCTATGCTGCTGCCAAGTCCAGAGTGTGTCTTTCAGGCAATATATGGGCTCCTAATGCTGCTGCCAACTCCTGGGTGTGTTTTTCAGGCAATATATGAGCTCCTAATGCTGCTGCCAACTCCTGGGTGTGTTTTTCAGGCAATATATGGATTCCTTATGCTGCTTCCAACTCCAGTGTCTCTTTCAGGCAATATATGGGCTCCTAATGCTGCTGCCAACTCCAGGGTGTGTTTTTCAGCCAATATATGGGTTCCTAATGCTGCTGCCAACTCCAAAGTGTCTTTCAGGCAATATATAAGCTCCCTATGCTGCTGCCAAATTCAGGGTGTGTTTTTCAGGCAATATATGGGCTCATCATGCTGATGCCACCTCAAGGCTCTGTAATTGTGCCGCTCTGCAACAGCGAATATAATAGCGACGCCGCTGATCTGCATGACATACTTCTTTACGATATTATTTCACTAACCCAGCATGCATCCTATGCATGTTACAGCCAAGCAAAACGTTCTGCAACCCTATGGAGGCTCTCGGAAGCCCAGAAATAGCCGTTTTTAATAGGGATTCATAGCGAATGAATTCGGACTGAAACAAATTTTTCAAAAGTTCGCTCATCTCTATCCTTGTTCATAGTAGCTCTTAATCCTAATCAGGGTTTGTCCTAACAAAGGACAAACCCTGGAAGAAGATCTATAGTGGCCGGGATGCCCTCCTTGCATGTCATAACATTACCTGCTATGTCTACTAGACCACTGGAAGGAGATCTATGGTGGCCGGGATGCCCTCCGTGCATGTAATAACATTACCAGCTATGGCAACTAGACCACTGGAAGGAGATCTATAGTGGCTGGGATGCCCTCCTTGCATGTAATAACATTTCCAGCTATGGCTACTAGATCACTGGAAGGAGATCTATAGTGGCCGGGATGCCCTCCTTGCATGTAATAACATTTCCAGCTATGGCTACTAGACCACTGGAAGGAGATCTATAGTGGCCGGGATGCCCTCCTTGCATGTAATAACATTACCAGCTATGGCTACTAGACCACTGGAAGGAGATCTATAGTGGCCGGGATGCCCTCCTTGCATGTAATAACATTACCAGCTATGGCTACTAGACCAATGGAAGGAGATCTATAGTGGCCGGGATGCCCTCCTTGCATCTAATAACATTACCAGCTATGGCTACTAGACCACTGGAAGGAGATCTGTAGTGGCCAGGATGCCCTACTTACATGTAATAACATTACCAGCTATGGCTACTAGACCACTGGAAGGAGATCTATAGTGGCCGGGATGCCCTCCTTGCATGTAATAACATTACCAGCTATGGCTACTAGACCACTGGAAGGAGATCTATAGTGGCTGGGATGCCCTCCTTGCATGTAATAACATTACCAGCTATGGCTACTAGACCACTGGAAGGAGATCTATAGTGGCCGGGATGCCCTCCTTGCATGTAATAACATTACCAGCTATGGCTACTAGACCACTGGAAGGAGATCTATAGTGGCCGGGATGCCCCCCGTGCATGTAATAACATTACCAGCTAAGGCTACTAGACCACTGGAAAGAGATCTATAGTGGCCGGGATGCCTTCCTTGCATGTAATAACATTACCAGCTAAGGCTACTAGACCACTGGAAAGAGATCTATAGTGGTCGGGATGCCCTCCTTGCATGTAATAACATCACCAGCTATGGCTACTAGACCACTGGAAGGAGATCTATAGTGGTCAGGATGCCCTCCTTGCATGTAATAACATTACCAGCTATGGCTACTAGACCACTGGAAGGAGATCTATAGTGGCCGGGATGCCCTCCTTGCATGTAATAACATTACCAGCTATGGCTACTAGACCACTGGAAGGAGATCTATAGTGGCCAGGATGCCCTCCTTGCATGTAATAACATTACCAGCTATGGCTACTAGACCACTGGAAGGAGATCTATAGTGGCCGGGATGCCCTCCTTGCATGTAATAACATTTCCAGCTATGGCTACTAGACCACTGGAAGGAGATCTATAGTGGCCGGGATGCCCTCCGTGCATGTAATAACATTGCCAGCTATGGCTACTAGACCACTGGAAGGAGATCTATAGTGGCCGGGATGCCCTCCTTGCATGTAATAACATTACCAGCTATGGCTTCTAGACCACTGGAAGGAGATCTATAGTGGCCGGGATGCCCTCCTTGCATGTAATAACATTACCAGCTATGGCTACTAGACCACTGGAAGGAGATCTATAGTGGCCCGGATGCCCTCCTTGCATGTAATAACATTACTAGCTATGGCTACTAGACCACTGGAAGGAGATCTATAGTGGCCGGGATGCCCTCCTTGCATGTAATAACATTACCAGCTATGGCTACTAGACCACTGGAAGGAGATCTATAGTGGCCCGGATACCCTCCTTGCATGTAATAACATTACCAGCTATGGCTACTAGACCACTGGAAGGAGATCTATAGTGGCCGGGATGCCCCCCGTGCATGTAATAACATTACCAGCTATGGCTACTAGTAGAGATGAGCGAACTTTTGAAAAATTCGATTCGACTGATTCGCCGAATTTTCCGACAAAAATCGTTTCGACCCGAATAAATTCGCGACGAATCGCTATTAAAAACGGCTATTTCTGAGCCTCCTAGAGCCTCAATAGGGTTGTAAACCATTCTGCCTTGCTGTAACACGCACAGGATGCGTGCTGGGTTAGTTAAATAATACTTTGAAGAAATATCACATGCAGATCAGAGGCATCGCTAATAGAATCGCAGAGCGGCACAATTGCAGAGAGTTGAAGTGGCATCACTATGAGGGGCAGAAGGAGCCCAAATATACACTGGAGTTGGCCTCAGGAGCCCAAATATTGGATGAATCACACCCTGGAGTTGGCAGGAGTTGACAGTAGCAGCAGCAGGAGCCCAAATATACACTGGAGTTGGCTTCAGGAGCCCAAAAATTGGATGAATCACACCCTGGAGTTGGCAGAAGTTGGCAGCAGCAGCAGCAGGAGCCCAAATATACACTGGAGTTGGCTTCAGGAGCCCAAAAATTGGATGAATCACACCCTGGAGTTGGCAGAAGTTGGCAGCAGCAGCAGCAGGAGCCCAAATATACACTGGAGTTGGCCTCAGGAGCCCAAAAATTGGATGAATCACACCCTGGAGTTGGCAGGAGTTGACAGTAGCAGCAGCAGGAGCCCAAATATACACTGGAGTTGGCTTCAGGAGCCCAAAAATTGGATGAATCACACCCTGGAGTTGGCAGGAGTTGACAGTAACAGCAGCAGGAGCCCAAATATACACTGGAGTTGGCCTCAGGAGCCCAAAAATTGGATGAATCACACCCTGGAGTTGGCAGGAGTTGACAGCAGCAGCAGCAGGAGCCCAAATATACACTGGAGTTGGCTTCAGGAGCCCAAAAATTGGATGAATCACACCCTGGAGTTGGCAGAAGTTGGCAGCAGCAGCAGCAGGAGCCCAAATATACACTGGAGTTGGCCTCAGGAGCCCAAAAATTGGATGAATCACACCCTGGAGTTGGCAGGAGTTGACAGTAGCAGCAGCAGGAGCCCAAATATACACTGGAGTTGGCTTCAGGAGCCCAAAAATTGGATGAATCACACCCTGGAGTTGGCAGAAGTTGGCAGCAGCAGCAGCAGGAGCCCAAATATACACTGGAGTTGGCCTCAGGAGCCCAAAAATTGGATGAATCACACCCTGGAGTTGGCAGGAGTTGACAGTAGCAGCAGCAGGAGCCCAAATATACACTGGAGTTGGCTTCAGGAGCCCAAAAATTGGATGAATCACACCCTGGAGTTGGCAGAAGTTGGCAGCAGCAGCAGCAGCAGGAGCCCAAATATACACTGGAGTTGGCCTCAGGAGCCCAAAAATTGGATGAATCACACCCTGGAGTTGGCAGGAGTTGACAGTAGCAGCAGCAGGAGCCCAAATATACACTGGAGTTGGCTTCAGGAGCCCAAAAATTGGATGAATCACACCCTGGAGTTGGCAGAAGTTGGCAGCAGCAGCAGCAGGAGCCCAAATATACACTGGAGTTGGCTTCAGGAGCCCAAAAATTGGATGAATCACACCCTGGAGTTGGCAGAAGTTGGCAGCAGCAGCAGCAGCAGGAGCCCAAATATACACTGGAGTTGGCCTCAGGAGCCCAAAAATTGGATGAATCACACCCTGGAGTTGGCAGGAGTTGACAGTAGCAGCAGCAGGAGCCCAAATATACACTGGAGTTGGCTTCAGGAGCCCAAAAATTGGATGAATCACACCCTGGAGTTGGCAGAGGTTGGCAGCAGCAGCAGCAGCAGGAGCCCAAATATACACTGGAGTTGGCTTCAGGAGCCCAAAAATTGGATGAATCACACCCTGGAGTTGGCAGGAGTTGACAGTAGCAGCAGCAGGAGCCCAAATATACACTGGAGTTGGCTTCAGGAGCCCAAAAATTGGATGAATCACACCCTGGAGTTGGCAGAAGTTGGCAGCAGCAGCAGCAGGAGCCCAAATATACACTGGAGTTGGCTTCAGGAGCCCAAAAATTGGATGAATCACACCCTGGAGTTGGCAGGAGTTGACAGTAGCAGCAGCAGGAGCCCAAATATACACTGGAGTTGGCTTCAGGAGCCCAAAAATTGGATGAATCACACCCTGGAGTTGGCAGAAGTTGGCAGCAGCAGCAGCAGGAGCCCAAATATACACTGGAGTTGGCCTCAGGAGCCCAAAAATTGGATGAATCACACCCTGGAGTTGGCAGGAGTTGACAGTAGCAGCAGCAGGAGCCCAAATATACACTGGAGTTGGCTTTAGGAGCCCAAAAATTGGATGAATCACACCCTGGAGTTGGCAGAAGTTGGCAGCAGCAGCAGCAGGAGCCCAAATATACACTGGAGTTGGCTTCAGGAGCCCAAAAATTGGATGAATCACACCCTGGAGTTGGCAGGAGTTGACAGTAGCAGCAGCAGGAGCCCAAATATACACTGGAGTTGGCTTCAGGAGCCCAAAAATTGGATGAATCACACCCTGGAGTTGGCAGAAGTTGGCAGCAGCAGCAGCAGGAGCCCAAATATACACTGGAGTTGGCCTCAGGAGCCCAAAAAATTGGATGAATCACACCCTGGAGTTGGCAGGAGTTGACAGTAGCAGCAGCAGGAGCCCAAACATTACTTCAAAGAGACCCTGGGGTTGGCTTCAGGAGCCCAAAAATTGGATGAATCACACCCTGGAGTTGGCAGAAGTTGGCAGCAGCAGCAGCAGGAGCCCAAACATTACTTTAAAGAGACCCTGGGGTTGGCTTCAGGAGCCCAACAATTGGATGAATCACACCCTGGAGTTGGCAGCAGCAGCAGCAGGAGCCCAAATATACACTGGAGTTGGCTTCAGGAGCCCAAAAATTGGATGAATCACACCCTGGAGTTGGCAGAAGTTGGCAGCAGCAGCAGCAGGAGCCCAAATATACACTGGAGTTGGCCTCAGGAGCCCAAAAATTGGATGAATCACACTCTGGAGTTGGCAGGAGTTGACAGTAGCAGCAGCAGGAGCCCAAATATACACTGGAGTTGGCTTCAGTAGCCCAAAAATTGGATGAATCACACCCTGGAGTTGGCAGAAGTTGGCAGCAGCAGCAGCAGCAGGAGCCCAAATATACACTGGAGTTGGCCTCAGGAGCCCAAAAATTGGATGAATCACACCCTGGAGTTGGCAGGAGTTGACAGTAGCAGCAGCAGGAGCCCAAATATACACTGGAGTTGGCTTCAGGAGCCCAAAAATTGGATGAATCACACCCTGGAGTTGGCAGAAGTTGGCAGCAGCAGCAGCAGGAGCCCAAATATACACTGGAGTTGGCTTCAGGAGCCCAAAAATTGGATGAATCACACCCTGGAGTTGGCAGGAGTTGACAGTAGCAGCAGCAGGAGCCCAAATATACACTGGAGTTGGCTTCAGGAGCCCAAAATTTGGATGAATCACACCCTGGAGTTGGCAGGAGTTGACAGTAGCAGCAGCAGGAGCCCAAATATACACTGGAGTTGGCTTCAGGAGCCCAAAAATTGGATGAATCACACCCTGGAGTTGGCAGAAGTTGGCAGCAGCAGCAGCAGGAGCCCAAATATACACTGGAGTTGGCTTCAGGAGCCCAAAAATTGGATGAATCACACCCTGGAGTTGGCAGGAGTTGACAGTAGCAGCAGCAGGAGCCCAAATATACACTGGAGTTGGCTTCAGGAGCCCAAAAATTGGATGAATCACACCCTGGAGTTGGCAGGAGTTGACAGTAGCAGCAGCAGGAGCCCAAAAAATGGCCTAAAGACATAAATATGTTTTGCACCATTTGGAAAGTGTAAAACGTGGCACCATGCTGAATCTAGTCGCATGCATCAGGCATTGGTGGGTGGAAATCCTGGCTGATCCATCCCTGATTCATTTTGACAAAGGTGAGTCTCTCCACATTTTTAGTTGACAGACGAGTTCTCCTCGCCGTAACTATGGCCCCCGCCGCACTAAACACCCGCTCAGATGGCACGCTACTTGCCGGGCAGGACAGCTTTTCCAGGGCAAACTCTGCTAGTTGCGGCCACAAATCAAGTTTGGCTGCCCAGAAGTCCAGCGGATCCTCAAGGTGTGTTGGCATGGTCATGTCAAAGTATGACATGACCTGCTGGTTCAGGTCCTGCTCCAGGTCTTCCTGCTGCTCATGAGTAGCCTCACTATGCGGGTGTAGAAAGCTACTCATTAGCGACTGAAGACTGAGGCTGCTGCTGCTGATGGAGCTTCTGCTGCTGCTGCTGCCAACCCCCCCAGCGGCCATGGCAGTGGAAGGTGAGCGCAGAGGTCCCCTCGAGTCAGACCTGCGAGAGTATGGACCATGGCGCAGATAGGCATCGGCCAACTGCCTACGTAGAATGTCTTTGTAGTAGTTCAGTTTGTCCTCCCTCTCGGTGGGTTTAAAAAATGCCCCCATTTTGTGCCGGAAGCGAGGGTCCAATAAGGTGGACAGCCAGAAGTCATCCCGCCGACAGATGGAAACAATTCTGGGGTCACTACGCAAGCACGTGAGCATGCTTCGTGCCATTTGCGCAAGTGACTCGGATGGACTACCTGTCTCCATCTCCACTGCATACTGCCACGGTGTGCCCGGGTCCTCTGTCTCGCCTTCCTCAAAAACCTCTAGCTCCTCTGGCTGCTCCTGCTCCTCCTCTCCTGTCCGCTGACTAGATAAACCAGCCATTTCGCCAAGCCTAAACTGTGTTTCGCTGGGCAACTCCTCCTCCTCCTCTTCCTCCTCCTCCAGTTCAGCTCCAGCGGGGTTCATGTGGCCGTAAGATGTAAACGCCATGTCTCCAGTGCCCTGACCAGCCATGGTTTCCAACATGTGCTGTAGTACATGAAGCAGTGGAATCACGTCGTTCATCCCGTAATCCTGCCGACTGACAAATAAAGTGGCATCCTCAAAGGGCCTGAGCAAACGGCAGGTGTCACGTATGAGCTGCCACTGGTTGACATTGAAGTTACACAGGGGAGTCCCCCTATCTGCTTGGATCATCAGGAAATCCGTGATGGCTTTTCTCTGTTCATATAATCGGTCCAACATGTGAAGGGTGGAATTCCAACGGGTGGAAACATCGCAAATCAGACTATGTTGGGGGATACCATTCTGACGCTGTAGCTCAAGAAGGGTGTGTTTGGCGGTGTAGGAGTGGCTGAAGTGCATGCAAAGTTTCCTTGAAGTTGTTAGGATGTCTTGCAGATGGGGGGAACACTTCAGAAACCGCTTGACAACCAGATTGAAGACGTGAGCCATGCAGGGGGCATGGGTCAGGCTTCCTTGGCGCAGCGCAGACAAAATGTTCTTCCCATTGTCGGTAACCATGATTCCCATTTTAAGTTTTCTCGGAGTAAGCCATGTTTGGATTTCCTGATGAATACATTTAAGCAGTTCCTCCCCTGTGTGACTCCGTTCGCCAAGACAAACCATGTGAAGCACTGCGTGACACCTCCGTGCCCTGCACACATGGTAGACTGGAGGGGCACTGAGACTTGAGCCTACAGTGGAGGGTGAGGAGATGGCGGAGGATGAGGAGGCCGAGTCGCACGGTGTCACAGGCCCAATGGGCAGAGAGCGCGGAGGCCGAAGCGGCGTGACCTGTCCAAGTTGCTGCTGCAAAGGGACCACATTCACCCAGTGGGCCGTAAACGACATGTACTGCCCCTGACCGTAGTTACAGCTCCAGATGTCGGCGCTGCCATGTATTTTGCTACACACCGACAGGCTCAAGGACTGGCCCACCTTCTGTTCAACAAAAGTGTGCAGCGCTGGTACTGCCTTCTTGGCAAAGAAATGACGGCTTGGGACTCTCCACCTCGGCTCGGCACAAGCCATCAGTTCTCTGAAAGGTGCAGATTCCACCACCTGAAAAGGGAGCGACTGCAGCACCAGCAACTTGGACAGGAGCACATTCAGCTTCTGCGCCGTAGGATGAGTGGGCGCATACTGCTGTCTCTTGGACATGGCTTCGCTGATGGATTGCTGGCGGGATGCATGACTTGGAGGAGGAGGAGGAGGAGCAGGAGCGACAGAGGATGGGTATGACGCACAGCTGCCTTCGGCTGAGGTGCTGGAGCCTTGGCTGGCAGAAATTGGGAGCTCACTTGGTGAGGAAGCAGACTGGACCACCCCTTGGGAGCCTCGGTTCTCCCAGGTCGTTTTATGGTGACGCATCATATGTTGACGCAGGGCCGTGGTGCCAACATTTGGACCCTGGCCACGCTTCACCTTTTGCCTACATATCTTGCATGTGGCCATGTTACCCTCCTGCGGATGCCTCAGGAAAAACTGCCACACTGCCGAGTAGCTACTTTTCCCACCCCCTGGCCTCACTGATTCACTGCTGCTGTTGCCAACTCCAGGAACCCCTGCTCCACTACCTCCCGATAAGGTAGACTGCCGCACAGCAGGTGCTCTACCCCGGCCCCGGCCCCGGCCGGCTCCAGCCTTTGGAATTGTGCCCCCATGCTGACTGCTACCACCTTGCTGCCTCAGCTGCTGACTCCGGGGCAACCTGCGCCCCTCTTCTCCTGATGATGACGATGAAGCCCCTTCATCACCCGGCTCCCAAGTGCGATCGGCTTCATCGTCATCATCATCATCATCACCGAGTTGTGGCTGTACGTCACTGATGTTCGTGGATTCGTCAACAGTGTCTGGCGCAGGAGCTGTAACGCTCGCAGCACCCACGACACTGTCCACATCACTATTTGTCTGCCTAGCTAAAGAAGCCACCTCCATTTCTTGGCTGGGCAGTAGCTGCTGACTGTCCTCCTGTATCTGATCGTCCTCCTCACTAAAGAGTGGAGCTGAACCCAAAGCATAGGATACGTCGCTGGGGGAGGGAACGGCGTAGGACAGAGGCAATGGGAGGACAGGGACTGCTCTCGGGGCATGCCAACTCAGGGTTGTGTCAGAGGAACCTACCGACCCTAGACTGGGGGTCTCAGATGTAAGTTGTGATGATGTTGTTGATGAGCGCGTCAGCCAATCTACCACGGCAGATGCGTTACTGGTGGAGACCCGACCGCTAGCAGATACTGGCAGATTAGGTCTCTCAGCGTGACTCCTGCTGCTACTGGCCCCCAGTCTGATGCGAGCTCTGCCTGCGGAATCTTGGCCTCTGCCACTCCTCTTTTCACTTCCAGGCACTTGTCTGCCCGACATAGTCGGGGCGTGGTAGTAGGTGATATTTAAAAAAACCCCGGGCAGCGGTGGGTCTATATGAAACAGAATATAATGCACACCAAAAGTGAGCAGTAACACTCAGCCTCCAACAGGCCTGCTTAGTGTAAATAAGAGAGCTGCTTAGTGTAAATAAAGAGGGGTATGCTATGTTACAGAATGGGATGCCTCAACAGAAGTGCACCTGGCAGGCAGCAGTAAGCCTATGCCCAGCAAAAGTGTCTTATAATATAAATATAATAAGAGCAAATGCTTATATGGTCTTAAACAGAGGCTGCTGTAGTCACAGAATGGGATGCCCTGGGCAGGAATGGACCTGGCAGGGTCCAGTAGTGCTTTGCCCAGCAAAAGTGTCTTTATCAGGCCTAATTTCAAATATGATAAGAGCAAATGCTTATATGGTGTTAAACAGAGGCTGCTTTAGTCACAGAATGGGATGCCCTGGGCAGGAATGGACCTGGCAGGGTACAGTAGTGCTTTGCCCAGCAAAAGTGTCTTTATCAGGCCTAATTTCAAATATGATAAGAGCAAATGCTTATATGGTCTTAAACAGAGGCTGCTTTAGTCACAGAATGGGATGCCCCAACAGGAATCGACCTGGCAGGGTCCAGTAGTGCTTTGCCCAGCAAAAGTGTCTTTATCAGGCTAATTTCAAATATGATAAGAGCAAATGCTTATATGGTCTTAAACAGAGGCTGCTTTAGTCACAGAATGGGATGCCCTGGGCAGGAATGGACCTGGCAGGGTCCAGTAGTGCTTTGCCCAGCAAAAGTGTCTTTATCAGGCTAATTTCAAATATGATAAGAGCAAATGCTTATATGGTCTTAAACAGAGGCTGCTGTAGTCACAGAATGGGATGCCCCAACAGGAATCGACCTGGCAGGGTCCAGTAGTGCTTTGCCCAGCAAAAGTGTCTTTATCAGGCTAATTTCAAATATGATAAGAGCAAATGCTTATATGGTCTTAAACAGAGGCTGCTTTAGTCACAGAATGGGATGCCCTGGGCAGGAATGGACCTGGCAGGGTCCAGTAGTGCTTTGCCCAGCAAAAGTGTCTTTATCAGGCTAATTTCAAATATGATAAGAGCAAATGCTTATATGGTCTTAAACAGAGGCTGCTTTAGTCACAGAATGGGATGCCCTGGGCAGGAATGGACCTGGCAGGGTCCAGTAGTGCTTTGCCCAGCAAAAGTGTCTTTATCAGGCTAATTTCAAATATGATAAGAGCAAATGCTTATATGGTCTTAAACAGAGGCTGCTGTAGTCACAGAATGGGATGCCCCAACAGGAATCGACCTGGCAGGGTCCAGTAGTGCTTTGCCCAGCAAAAGTGTCTTTATCAGGCTAATTTCAAATATGATAAGAGCAAATGCTTATATGGTCTTAAACAGAGGCTGCTTTAGTCACAGAATGGGATGCCCTGGGCAGGAATGGACCTGGCAGGGTCCAGTAGTGCTTTGCCCAGCAAAACTGTCTTTATCAGGCTAATTTCAAATATGATAAGAGCAAATGCTTATATGGTCTTAAACAGAGGCTGCTTTAGTCACAGAATGGGATGCCCTGGGCAGGAATGGACCTGGCAGGGTCCAGTAGTTCTTTGCCCAGCAAAAGTGTCTTTATCAGGCCTAATTTCAAATATGATAAGAGCAAATGCTTATATGGTCTTAAACAGAGGCTGCTTTAGTCACAGAATGGGATGCCCTGGGCAGGAATGGACCTGGCAGGGTACAGTAGTGCTTTGCCCAGCAAAAGTGTCTTTATCAGGCCTAATTTCAAATATGATAAGAGCAAATGCTTATATGGTCTTAAACAGAGGCTGCTTTAGTCACAGAATGGGATGCCCCAACAGGAATCGACCTGGCAGGGTCCAGTAGTGCTTTGCCCAGCAAAAGTGTCTTTATCAGGCTAATTTCAAATATGATAAGAGCAAATGCTTATATGGTCTTAAACAGAGGCTGCTTTAGTCACAGAATGGGATGCCCTGGGCAGGAATGGACCTGGCAGGGTCCAGTAGTGCTTTGCCCAGCAAAAGTGTCTTTATCAGGCCTAATTTCAAATATGATAAGAGCAAATGCTTATATGGTCTTAAACAGAGGCTGCTTTAGTCACAGAATGGGATGCCCTGGGCAGGAATGGACCTGGCAGGGTACAGTAGTGCTTTGCCCAGCAAAAGTGTCTTTATCACGCCTAATTTCAAATATGATAAGAGCAAATGCTTATATGGTCTTAAACAGAGGCTGCTTTAGTCACAGAATGGGATGCCCTGGGCAGGAATGGACCTGGCAGGGTCCAGTAGTGCTTTGCCCAGCAAAAGTGTCTTTATCAGGCTAATTTCAAATATGATAAGAGCAAATGCTTATATGGTCTTAAACAGAGGCTGCTTTAGTCACAGAATGGGATGCCCTGGGCAGGAATGGACCTGGCAGGGTCCAGTAGTGCTTTGCCCAGCAAAAGTGTCTTTATCAGGCTAATTTCAAATATGATAAGAGCAAATGCTTATATGGTCTTAAACAGAGGCTGCTTTAGTCACAGAATGGGATGCCCTGGGCAGGAATGGACCTGGCAGGGTCCAGTAGTGCTTTGCCCAGCAAAAGTGTCTTTATCAGGCTAATTTCAAATATGATAAGAGCAAATGCTTATATGGTCTTAAACAGAGGCTGCTTTAGTCACAGAATGGGATGCCCTGGGCAGGAATGGACCTGGCAGGGTCCAGTAGTGCTTTGCCCAGCAAAAGTGTCTTTATCAGGCTAATTTCAAATATGATAAGAGCAAATGCTTATATGGTCTTAAACAGAGGCTGCTTTAGTCACAGAATGGGATGCCCTGGGCAGGAATGGACCTGGCAGGGTCCAGTAGTGCTTTGCCCAGCAAAAGTGTCTTTATCAGGCTAATTTCAAATATGATAAGAGCAAATGCTTATATGGTCTTAAACAGAGGCTGCTTTAGTCACAGAATGGGATGCCCTGGGCAGGAATGGACCTGGCAGGGTCCAGTAGTGCTTTGCCCAGCAAAAGTGTCTTTATCAGGCTAATTTCAAATATGATAAGAGCAAATGCTTATATGGTCTTAAACAGAGGCTGCTTTAGTCACAGAATGGGATGCCCTGGGCAGGAATGGACCTGGCAGGGTACAGTAGTGCTTTGCCCAGCAAAAGTGTCTTTATCAGGCTAATTTCAAATATGATAAGAGCAAATGCTTATATGGTCTTAAACAGAGGCTGCTTTAGTCACAGAATGGGATGCCCTGGGCAGGAATGGACCTGGCAGGGTCCAGTAGTGCTTTGCCCAGCAAAAGTGTCTTTATCAGGCTAATTTCAAATATGATAAGAGCAAATGCTTATATGGTCTTAAACAGAGGCTGCTTTAGTCACAGAATGGGATGCCCTGGGCAGGAATGGACCTGGCAGGGTCCAGTAGTGCTTTGCCCAGCAAAAGTGTCTTTATCAGGCTAATTTCAAATATGATAAGAGCAAATGCTTATATGGTCTTAAACAGAGGCTGCTTTAGTCACAGAATGGGATGCCCTGGGTAGGAATGGACCTGGCAGGGTCCAGTAGTGCTTTGCCCAGCAAAAGTGTCTTTATCAGGCTAATTTCAAATATGATAAGAGCAAATGCTTATATGGTCTTAAACAGAGGCTGCTTTAGTCACAGAATGGGATGCCCTGGGCAGGAATGGACCTGGCAGGGTCCAGTAGTGCTTTGCCCAGCAAAAGTGTCTTTATCAGGCTAATTTCAAATATGATAAGAGCAAATGCTTATATGGTCTTAAACAGAGGCTGCTTTAGTCACAGAATGGGATGCCCTGGGCAGGAATGGACCTGGCAGGGTACAGTAGTGCTTTGCCCAGCAAAAGTGTCTTTATCAGGCCTAATTTCAAATATGATAAGAGCAAATGCTTATATGGTCTTAAACAGAGGCTGCTTTAGTCACAGAATGGGATGCCCCAACAGGAATCGACCTGGCAGGGTCCAGTAGTGCTTTGCCCAGCAAAAGTGTCTTTATCAGGCCTAATTTCAAATATGATAAGAGCAAATGCTTATATGGTCTTAAACAGAGGCTGCTTTAGTCACAGAATGGGATGCCCTGGGCAGGAATGGACCTGGCAGGGTACAGTAGTGCTTTGCCCAGCAAAAGTGTCTTTATCAGGCTAATTTCAAATATGATAAGAGCAAATGCTTATATGGTCTTAAACAGAGGCTGCTGTAGTCACAGAATGGGATGCCCTGGGCAGGAATGGACCTGGCAGGGTCCAGTAGTGCTTTGCCCAGCAAAAGTGTCTTTATCAGGCCTAATTTCAAATATGATAAGAGCAAATGCTTATATGGTCTTAAACAGAGGCTGCTTTAGTCACAGAATGGGATGCCCTGGGCAGGAATGAACCTGGCAGGGTCCAGTAGTGCTTTGCCCAGCAAAAGTGTCTTTATCAGGCTAATTTCAAATATGATAAGAGCAAATGCTTATATGGTCTTAAACAGAGGCTGCTTTAGTCACAGAATGGGATGCCCTGGGCAGGAATGGACCTGGCAGGGTCCAGTAGTGCTTTGCCCAGCAAAAGTGTCTTTATCAGGCTAATTTCAAATATGATAAGAGCAAATGCTTATATGGTCTTAAACAGAGGCTGCTGTAGTCACAGAATGGGATGCCCTGGGCAGGAATGGACCTGGCAGGGTCCAGTAGTGCTTTGCCCAGCAAAAGTGTTTTTATCAGGCTAATTTCAAATATGATAAGAGCAAATGCTTATATGGTCTTAAACAGAGGCTGCTTTAGTCACAGAATGGGATGCCCTGGGCAGGAATGGACCTGGCAGGGTCCAGTAGTGCTTTGCCCAGCAAAAGTGTCTTTATCAGGCTAATTTCAAATATGATAAGAGCAAATGCTTATATGGTCTTAAACAGAGGCTGCTTTAGTCACAGAATGGGATGCCCTGGGCAGGAATGGACCTGGCAGGGTCCAGTAGTGCTTTGCCCAGCAAAAGTGTCTTTATCAGGCTAATTTCAAATATGATAAGAGCAAATGCTTATATGGTCTTAAACAGAGGCTGCTGTAGTCACAGAATGGGATGCCCTGGGCAGGAATGGACCTGGCAGGGTCCAGTAGTGCTTTGCCCAGCAAAAGTGTCTTTATCAGGCTAATTTCAAATATGATAAGAGCAAATGCTTATATGGTCTTAAACAGAGGCTGCTTTAGTCACAGAATGGGATGCCCTGGGCAGGAATGGACCTGGCACGGTACAGTAGTGCTTTGCCCAGCAAAAGTGTCTTTATCAGGCTAATTTCAAATATGATAAGAGCAAATGCTTATATGGTCTTAAACAGAGGCTGCTTTAGTCACAGAATGGGATGCCTCACAGCAGACTTAAGATCAGTTCAGTATATATGCACAGTTAGTTACTATAAGCAGCCTGAAAACGCTAACAAAGGCTGGATGAAAAAAAAAAAATCTCCCTGTCACAGCCTCCGTTTTTCCTACCTTTCCCTGGCTTTCTGTCTGTCTCCTGTCTGTCTCCTGCCTGTCTCCTGCCTGTCTCCAGCCTGTCCCTGTCTGTCCCTGCCTGTCTAACTGCCTCAGCTACACAGCGTTCTGTCTGTCACGAATGCAATAGAGAAATGAGGAAAAGCAAGATGGCCGCCGTTAAATACCGCTGTGTGACGTCACCGGGCTTGCTGGCTGCTGATAGGCTGCATGTGACTGCCCCAGCTTGCACTGGCGCGGGATAGATGTCCAGATATGTCCCGTCCGCCATCTTAGAATGCCTGTAAATGTAAATGAATGGATGTTAAAGGAAAACTTCGAGCGATCGAATCGCGGGGAAATTCGGATTCGATCCGAATCGAATTTTTCCTGAAATTCGGATCGAATCCGGGTTCGTCCGGATCGATTCGCTCATCCCTAGCTACTAGACCACTGGAAGGAGATCTATAGTGGCCGGGATGTCCCCCGTGCATGTAATAACATTACCAGCTATGGCTACTAGACCACTGGAAGGAGATCTATAGTGGCCGGGATGCCATCCTTGCATGTAATAACATTACCAGCTATGGCTACTAGACCACTGGAAGGAGATCTATAGTGGCCGGGACGCCCTCCTTGCATGTAATAACATTACCAGCTATGGCTACTAGACCACTGGAAGGAGATCTATAGTGGCCGGGATGCCCCCGTGCATGTAATAACATTACCAGCTATGGCTACTAGACCACTGGAAGGAGATCTATAGTGGCCGGGATGCCCTCCGTGCATGTAATAACATTACCAGCTATGGCTACTAGACCACTGGAAGGAGATCTATAGTGGCCGGGATGCCCTCCTTGCATGTAATAACATTACCAGCTATGGCTACTAGACCACTGGAAGGAGATCTATAGTGGCCGGGATGCCCCCCGTGCATGTAATAACATTACCAGCTATGGCTACTAGACCACTGGAAGGAGATCTATAGTGGCCGGGATGCCCCCCGTGCATGTAATAACATTACCAGCTATGGCTACTAGACCACTGGAAGGAGATCTATAGTGGCCGGGATGAACCCTCCATTCCTGTGGTCCGCAGTGCAGTCACAACCCCTACACTCCCTATAGTTATGTCCCTGCTCCAGATCTTCACATGAGTCCAGGAGTCCAAGCACTTGCCCAACTATTTTATGAGTGTTGGGTATTTCGCTTCATAAAGGCTATCATAAATAGACATCAAAAGAAAACATAGGTAGACGTCAATGAAACCTCTAGATATGAGAGTTCAGTGTCCCAAGAGAACTGTAAATTCCTATACATCAGCTTTTTATTGCTTGCAGTGAAAACATCTTTGACCAGGGACTTGGTCTGTTTAATTGTTAACCCTGGACCTGTGCTAAAGGCTTGTGAGCCTAAGCCGAGAGCCTATGCTCAGTCTGTGCCAGCGCAATCCTCTTTATATCTTTATTCTGTCTGACTTTGATTGATAACAGGGCAGCTACTAGGAATTTTGTGGCCCCATACAGCCACAATGTCTGCCCCCCATCCTCCACCCCCACAAACATATAAATACAATATTTATTTTTTTCGGCTAAATTTACTAAAAACTAAATAAAAAAAAAATGTCCAAAAGATTTTAAGCCTGCTACCACGTCAAGGTAGGCTCTTGCAACAGGACCTTAACCTAACCTAACCTAATGCAATGCTGGACAAATTAGAGAAGTTCCTCCTCCCCACCAGTTAGTTGGTGCTTCATGTGTGACCGATGTTAACCATGTTTATATTCCACACTTGGAATAATTGCCTCCCTGACTAAATGCTGATGGAGCAGTGTCAATGTAGGAGATGCAAGTATTGTGCTTTAATTGGCCACAAATGTAACCTGTAACCTGCCTACTTTACTTATGTTACTCCAGAATTCTATACCGATTTTTCCAGCTTAATTTGCTTAATAGTCCATAATGCTGTCAACAAATGCTGATCACACATTTTGCAGTCTGTATTTTGCAAACGTGTGTTCCAAGTTCCAATATTTTTGTAGAAAATGCAAAAGAGATACAATAGCAATGGCTTCATAGGGGCAAAATTCAAGCACACATTACATAAAAGTAAGCAAAGGTGCAGCAGGTTACATGAGAAATGCATACATCAATTATAGCATCACAAAAATGCCCACTTTGATCTCTACCAAGGATACCCCTCTCGCCGTCACAGGTATATAGCAATGGCTAACCACCAGACCTAATAGACAACAGGGCTAAAAGCAGACAGGAAAAGGGAACACACCCTTCTGTCACCCCCAAGCCTGTGTGCAATCAATCTAGTGTGTAAAACTTAACTAAATTTCCTTAAAAATGTTACGCCATTGTGCAACCAGAATTAATGGTTTCTTGTCAGTGCATGCCAAAGTGCAAGTATGTAGCTTTATTTTGCTATGTACTTGTGACATCCAATGTCCTAATTCTATGTCATGATTTCCCCCTCTGCCTCATCCCCAGCATTTCTACAGACATCCTATAACAAAATAAACAAGAGTTCTTCAAAGTCTTCCTGTACAGGGGAATAAATCCTTATCCAAGAAACAGAAAGCACCACTGATAAGGAAAGGTGGGGGAGCGCAGCTTGGAGAAGAGATTTACAATAATTTGTCCCCCCAGCACCCACCCAGGGGGGGCATCTGTCCTTCCAGCCCCTTGGAATCTAGGATAAATCCAAAGGATAAATGGTTTTCTTTGTCACATACAGAGGGTCCGATCCTTGATCGTGGTGTGTCTGATCCATTGCTCCCTCTAACCCTTGGAAGCTGAAGACTTTGTATCCATTTATGAGGTATAGGATTTTAAGTGTTTTTCTCCCTTTTTATTTTCTAACAGTTTTTCTGCACATTTGTATATTGTCTTTATTTTGTTCATTATTTGTATTTTTGTCTTTCTATTTTTTTTAATTAAAATTTTAAAATTTCCATTTTGCACGGGCCCACCTTTTTGGCAATTAGAAATCCTCTAACCTGGTTTCCTTGGAGCTCTAAGAACTACCCTGGTTTCTGAAGATTGTATGACCGCTCGTAAATGTGTATTAACCCATAGGCCTTGATTCAATAAAGGTAGAAAAAAATTCTCATGTAGTAAAAAATACCGTTTTGTGAGTACTCACCTTTAAAACGGATATTGTAAGTGTGACATACACTCTGCTTCAACTCTTCATGACATTTGGGTTATTCTCCAGTAGAGGGCGAACTTCTGCAGAGATGAATGCAAAAAAGGAGCCTCTCCCGGTTCTATAAATACCTGGGACCTCCCACCAATTCCCCAGTGTAAGATAGCAGTAAAGGGACCAGGAAGAACCAAATATAACAATACTAACAACCAAGAAACAATGGTTCACCATATAAAGGATCCAGAATACCAAACAGGGTGGGGTGAAGTGGAGTGTATGTCACACTTACAATATCCGTTTTAAAGGTGAGTAATCACAAAACGGTGTTATTCCAAGTGTGACATACACTCCACTTCAACTCTTCATGACATTTGGGACATCCAATAGCAGTGTCCGTCATGGGTGGGAACCAGAAACAGTAAAGAATGTACAAACTTAAACCACTGCAGCCTGCAGAACCTTGCAGCCAAAAACAGCATCCGCTGAGGCCCGCACATCAACCTTGTAAAACTTGGAAAAAGTATGAACAGAAGACCAAGTAGCAGCCTTACAAACCTGCTCAACAGAAGCCTGGTGCTGAAAAGCCCAGGATGCACCAACAGCATGAGTAGAGTGCGCAGTGACCCTAAAAGGGGGAGTCCTCCCCTTAGCAGAATAGGCCCCAACAATGGCCTGACGAATCCATTTGCTAATGGTAGACTTGGCGGGCGTCAAACCTTTCCTGGGCCCGCAAAAAGGCATCCGTCTTGCGAAAAGAAGAAGTAGTCACCACATAGTACTTAACACAGCGAACCACATCCAAATTGTGCCAAATCCTCTCCTTGTCATTGTTAGGCTTAGGACACAAGGAAGGGAGAACAATATCCTGATTGAGATGGAAGGCAGAAACCACCTTAGGAAGGAAATCTGGCTTAAAGCGAAAGACCATCTTGTCCTGGTGTCTTTCAAAGTAAGGGGCCTGAATCGACAGAACCGCCAACTCAGAGACCCGCCGAACAAAGGTAATAGCCACCAAGAAGGCAACCTTCTGAGTGAAAACAGAAAGAGCAATATCCTGTAACGGCTCAAAAGGAGGACCCTGGAGAGCCGAAAGAACCAAATTCAAATCCCAAACAGGAACCATAGCCTTCCGAGGGGGTCGAACATGAGTGACCCCCTGGAAAAAGTCTTACCCAGCGGGTGTAAGGCAAAAGATCTTTGGAAGAAAACAGACAGAGCAGAGACCTGCCCTTTCAAGGTACTAAGCTGGAACCCAAGATCCAGAACGTGCTGAAGAAACTCCAAAATCCTAGGGATCGAAAACACCCTGCAAGGCAAGGCCATAGCCTCACACCAGTCAATATAGGACCGCCAAGTCCTATAGTAAATGCCAGAAGAGGACCGCTTCCTAGCTGTAATCAAGGTCTGAACAACAGCCTCAGACAAACCTTCCTCCTTCAGAATGAAGGTTTCAGCAGCCAAGCCGTCAAAGCCAGCATTTGTAAATTGGGGTAAAGTAGTTGACCCTGAGATATCAAATCCAGAAACATGGGCAGCCGGTACTGAACTACCGCCAGCCGTACGACGTCAGTGTACCAAACCCGTCCTGGCCACCTTGGGGCCACCAGAATTGCTGGTGCCCCTTCCAGAATCAGCTTGCGAACTACCTTGCTCACCCTGGAGAAGAAAGGAAACAGGTACAGGAACCCCAGATCCTTCCAGGCAAGGGACAAGGCATCCACTGCCAGGGCTAGAGGATCCTGAGATAGAGACACAAAGGATGGGAGTTTGTGATTGTGCCGTGAGGCAAAGAGATCCACCTCCAGAGTCCCCCACTTGTGACAAAGGGACCGAACAAAACTCAGAGATTGAGAGGCCACTCCCCTCGGCGAGAGAACCTGCTGCTCAGGGAATCCGCCTCCGTGTTCTCCACTCCCGGAATGTAGACTGCCGAAACGCAAGTAACATTGCTCTCCGCCCAAGTTAGGATAAGAGAGACTTCCCTGAGGGCACTCCTGCTGCGAGTCCCTCCTTGGTGATTAATGTAGGCTACCACCGTCCGAATGTCTGATCGAACCTGAACGGGTAGGCCCTGTAGGTGCGACGTCAGCCTTGACAGAACAAGCCGGATGGCTCTGAGCTCTAAGACATTGATGGGGGCGTGAGCCTCCTGAGGACCCCACAACCCACTGAACTGATGACTTTTTCAGAAACCTCCCCAGCCTGACAGGCTGGCATCCGTGGTAACCGTCTCCCAACAAGGGGCCAGAAAGGATCTGCCCCTCATCAGGTTGCTCGACTCCAGCCACCACCGAAGGGACTGCCAAACCCTGGGAGACATCCTGAACAGTTGATCCAAGGACTACAGACATCTGTCCCAATGCGTCAATAGGTGAAGTTGGAGAGATCTCATGTGAAACTGAGCAAACGGGACTGCCTCGAAGGAAGCAACCATCAATCCCACCAGTTTCATCCCCAGACGGATAGAGGGGCAACGATCGGCCAGAAGAAGGTGGATCAGATCCTGAACCCCCCTGCACCTTGGGCTGAGGTAGAAACAATCTGGCTTGAATGGTATCCAGATTCATGCCCAGGAATGAAAACTCCCTTGATGGAGAGAGAGAGAGAATTTGGGGTGGTTGATCACCCATCCGAACCTCTCCAGAGTCAACACCCTCTTGTGGGTGTCCAGCTCCGCCTGACGGAGGGAAGAAGCTGAAATCAGTAGGCCATCCAGATACGGCACAATGTGAATGCCCTGAGCTCTGAGCAGGGCCATTATGCCCACCAGAACCTTTGTGAAGACCCTCAGCGCTGAGGTCAACCCGAAGGGAAGGGCTACGAACTGAAAAAAAATTGATCGTACACCGCGAACCTGAGGAATCTCTGATGCGCTGGAAAAATTGAAACATGCCGATACGCATCCTTGATGTCTATGGATGTCATAAAGTCCCCTTGACGAAGGGAATTGATGGCCGAGCGCAGAGTCTCCATGCGGAACATCTTGGTTCTGATGAACCCGTTGAGGATCTTCAGGACCAAAATGGGTCTTATGAAACCATCCTTTTTGGGAACCGTGAAAAGATTGGAATAGTAACCCCTGCCTCTCTCTGAGGGAGGTACCGGGCATATGACTCCCATGTCCAGAAGATTCTTTTTTTTTTTTTTTTTTTTAACTGCGAGCCCCTGTACAGCCTGAGGGTTCGAGGGCACCCGAGACCTTAAAAATCTTGGAGGAGGCCAGTACTCGAACTCCAGTTTGTATCCGGACAAGACCACTTCCAGAATCCATCTGTCTGTGACCTCCCGGGCCCAGACCTGGAAGAAGAGCCGCAGCCTTCCCCCCACCCGTACGGGTGAGGGCGCCCCTTCATTGTTGAGCTGGTTTAACAGCGGACTAGAGCTTGGAACCCCAGGCAGAAGCGGGATGGGCCCGACCTCTGCCTCTGTTCCAGGAAGAACCTCTGCCCCCGGAGTAGGCAACATCTCTGATCGCTCTGGCACCACGAAAGGAAGGGTTGAAGGAGCTCGCCCCCCGAAAGGAGCGACGCTGCTTCTAACGCTGAGGCAACTTACCTCCCTTAGCAACCGCATCCAACTTATCTCCAAACAGCCACGTACCCAAGAAGGGAAGGGCTGTGAGCGATTTCTTGGCCGCAAAGTCCGCCGCCCACTGGCGAAGCCAGACCGATCAGCACATGGCTACCAAGAATGCCGAAGTTCTCCTACACATGACAATAGTGTCCTCCATAGCGGTCAATACAAATTCCATGAATAATTTGCACCTTTTAAGGTTCGTGAACTCGGCGCTGGCCGGGTCAAATTGGACGTCAAGTAACAAGTCCCTAACCAAAGACCTAGTAGCCAGGCTGAACCAACACTGGCAAAAGCATAACCTGCCATCGAATCAAGGCGCTTAACCTCGCCATCCTTAAGGGAAGTGGCGTCTGGGGTGTGGACCACAGAGGTGTTGGACAATCCCAAAAACTGGCGCATCAACCTCGGAAGGAGAAGACCAGCGCTTAACCGCTTCCACCGGAAAAGGATACTTCTTATCCCATCCCTGAGGAACACCCAGAAGCCGGCTCGGTTTCTCCCATCCCCTAAGGACCAATGCCTCAAAATGAACTTGGGTAGGAAACTCCAAGCATGGCTTGGAGGACCCTAAAAATTCCCCTTTTTGGACAGGGGGTGCCTCTGGCGGGGCAATATACAAAACCTCCAAGAGATGTGCCAAAACCCTGGAAGTGTCAACGGCATCCCCAAGCGCCTGCCCAACATCAGTATCACAAAAAATGCACCTCATCAGCATCTGATACCTCAAACAGTTCCCCTCTCTAACGAGGAATAATCCAACCAATCAAGGGAATCATCATCAAAATCCAAAGCCGCCTGGGCCGGCGACAAATGACTCTTTTTAGCCTGGGCCATCTTGCCCACCGCGCTAGCAATAAATCTCTCGATGCTGGCCAAATTAGTACCAGCGACTCCCCGCTAGCGACCAAGTCACTTGGGGTACGGATAAAGCAGAGTGGGGGAGGCGATGAAGTGGGAGGAGCCGACCCAGACGCCTGGGGGCCCAACTGCCGCGTTATGGCCTTTTGTGCACATGCTAGAAAGATCAGCACAATATCACCCGTAAGGGATATCCCACAACCCACACATGGCCGGGATTGTCCCAAAGGGAGCCCGAGCCCAATATCCTGCGGAGCCTCCATATGGTGATTTTTTGGATAGTCGCAAGACCTAGGGAATTATGCTAGTAAGCAACCCCGGGATGTCCCTTTAAAGTCCCTGTGGAAGGATTTTGAAAAAGAAGTGTAAACTTTTAATGCTAGGGATTCCTAGGAAAAACAGGAATGAAGAGGACCCCATAAGCACAAGTACACACACACACCTACACACAAACACATGTGGCAGGAACAATGTCATAAAATGAATATATTAAAACATATATATATATATTGAAATATATAAAGGTATGCATAGGTACACCAAGGCAGGCAGCGCTGCCAAAATATCAAGGCATTATCACAACCAGTAAGGAACACAGGTGGGCCCCAATGGGGCACTCACGGGGAAAGAAGATGGCGCCCGGCAAGCAGAAGCAACGCATCGGCTGAGGGAGAAGAGGGGAGAAGAAGGGGGCGGGCCCGCACGGATCGTGCGCCGCGCGAGGCCCCGCCCCTCTCCCTCCGGCGATAGAGAACGCCAGTTGTAGAGGCCGGGTCAGACAGGGCGGTGGCAGCGTGCGAGCGCCCGGCCCCACCCCCTCACCGGAGCACTGAGGGGGAGAAGCTCCCCAGAGGCCGCGATGCCGGAGGCCGGCAAACGCAGTCCCAAGAGAGTCCTCCATAAGGAGGCATGAAGTAAAACACCAACACAGACACTCAAAATGGAAAAGAATAAAAAAACACACACAACATGCATACAATGGAAGACCCGCCCCCCCGACGGGTAATAGAGGGACCTGGAAGGGAGGAGATCCCACACCGTACGGTGCACAAGGGAAGAAGGGACAGGGCATCCCCAACCGGGATCACAAACCCGGATTCCGCCTACCCCATAATGAGGTCTCACGGGGGAGCATAGGCTCCCTATCACACCTAAAGAGGTGTATCCTACCCTCACCAGGACCTGCATCCAAGGCTGGGAGGCTCATACAGTACTAGGAAACAAAGGTCCGGCAGAAATAGGTAAGAAAAGGGGGGCCGGGCGCGAGCCAGGCTTACCTGCAAGTAAGAGAAGTTTTCATCTTCTGTCTTGCTCTCCTTCCTGCAGAGAAGAAACTGGGGAATTGCTGGGAGGTCCCGGGTATTTATGGACTGGGAGGAGCTCCTTTTTTGCATTCATCTCTGCAGAAGTTCACCCTCTACTGGAGAATAACCCAAATGTCATGAAGAATTGAAGCGAAGTGTATGTCACATATGATAAAAATAATTTCATCAAACACTGCGCTTACACACTAAAAAATTACTTCAAAAATTATTTACATATATATAGCAAATATCCACGCTGGAGTAGTTCAAACTGTGTTGGATCAGTCTGTAGAAGTTATTTTGTATTAGTGTCAAAACACCACAAAACTCCGCGGGACGTTAATATCTCCTTCAAATTATATGCAAAATTTTCAACCACTTTAAAAAATGTCCACCTCCTATGTGAATTTCCAATAAAATTAAGGATTTGTGTACACTCCCATCACCACATTATAAATCACGTACCAGATAGGCAATAAAAGCTTGCAATATGATTTAGATCCTCTTTAAAGTGTCAAACCTTTGTGTGCTTTCCAACCAAATATAGGATATATTAGAGCAATGCTACTGAGTTTAGATCCTCCTTATTATCCAAAGCTCTTTATCAATCCGCCACTCCAGGGATTATATCACATGAAAATAGACAAATAAAAGCACATAGCGTGATATCCTTAAAACTTCAGAGCACCTGCCCACATTTATTAGGCTTACCAGCATTCATAGAATAACACGCATTTCAGACTCAAGATTCCAACTTCAAAAGATGGAAAGGAGCGCTGTAAAGACCTCTTATGCTCTCACACACGCTACCTTCAGTGCTGTTTGTATGAAATGCAGCTGCGTGTTTCCTCACCGCCTCCTCGGCCGCCGGACACGGGAGCGCTTGCTGCTATTCCTCTCGGACCTTGATAAAGTGGCCTGTGAGTGGGGGGCCACGAAACGCATGGGGGACCGACATTTGGGCTGGGGCATTCCTGTGGAACACTGTGGATTGATCACTCAGGTGATGTGTGTTTTTCAATTGATTTTGTTGTATTTGCTATTCTTAATCTGTTTTATTCTCTTATCTTGCCACATTTCATATTATCAATTTGTACCATTAATGTTGTATTTGCACAGATTAGCACTTATGCACTTTATGAATGAGTTTTATGAGTATTTGGGATAGATTGGGATGCCCTTGAAAAAGTGCGGTTTTGTCTTATATGTTTTTTAATTGTTTGTCATGTGATTTTTTGTGGGTAATTTCTAATAAATTATTTATGAATTCATGATGATTATCTAGTTTATCTATTTGCTGTGGAGGAGGTGCGATGGTGTGAAACTATATTGGATGAATTGCTGGGTTCATCATTATAATACTTCTAATCTAATCCTTGTAGGAATAGCTTTCCACCACCGCACGGCCACAGATCTTATTACTTAATACTTAATCTTGTGGTGCGGAATTACACACATATATTTAGATAGTGCTGCTATTCCTCTCAGTAGCTACGTAGTAACGCTTCACAGTGCTAGCCCCGCCCAACGCGTTTCATCGTCGTTGGACAACTTAATCATGAGCTGCGGGCACTGTGGAGCGTCTGTAATTTCAATGGAAAAAGCGGGCATGTGGTCTGACTGATTTAACTATTTAATTGCCGCTAATGTACTTTTTTCTATTATAAGGCAGATGAAAGTTTTCAAAAATGGCCATTTAATCCTTCTAAAGCCATAAACATCTCGCCAACTAAATATAAAAATACAGCTTTCTTATTGTTCATACCAATAAAGTTTTCTGAACTGGCCACTCTGCCTTTTTTCAACCATAAATCAAAAATATTTTCCATTGTTTAAAAAAATCTTTCTTTGTATATATATATATATATATATATATAAAGCACAGGGGGTCTTTACAGGCTAAATACATAATATTTATAATGTATAGCATCTAGTTTAACATTAAAACTAATCAAAATTATATTAAACACTTAATTTTTTAAAAACTACATTAATACATAACCAAATTGACAACTCTTTAATCCTAATGCATCTAATACATTATGTATAATAAAACCAACTTTCACATAGACTAAATGAACACCTAACACCAATTAGAAAAATACATTCATCATGGGAGGGATATTTATCAAGAGGAATTGCTAAAGCAGACCTAAAGGATTACTTAATGGTTTCCTATAAAGCAATTCAAATCGAATTCTATGTTTAATGTTTAACATTTAAACTAATCAAAATTATATTAAACACTTAATTTTTAAAAACGACATTAATGCATAACCAAATTGACAACTCTTTAATTCTAATACTTCTAATACCTTATGTATAATAAAACCAACTTTCACATAGACTAAATGAACACCTAACACCAATTAAAAAAATATATATATTCATCATGGGAGGGATATTTATCAAGAGGGATTGCTAAAGCAGACCTAAAGGGTTACTTAATGGTTTCCTATAAAGCAATTCAAATCGAATTCTATGTTCAAACCTCTTGGGGCCATAGACTTTAAATTGAAAATCCACTTGGATTCTAAACGGGACAATTTCCTAATCACATTTCCTCCTTTTAATGTCTTTGAAGAACTATCTATAATACAGAATTTCAGATCCCTCGGATCACTATTATGAATTTCTTTAAAGTGGGAAGAGACACGGGGAGGCCGATTCATTAATAGCACCAGGTAGCGACAGATGAGCGACTGAAGTATGGCGCTATGAGCGCCCCTAGCGTACGCCGCGGGCGGTAGCGATTCGCTATAGCAGGCCTCCTCAGTCGCTACCTGGCATAGTTGGGAACAACGCCTACATTGCTGAATATGATGTTTCAGATCAGCTTTGTAGGCGCTGTCATTTTGACACACGCTATTTAACACAGCGCCTGCGCTTTGCTTTGCTGTGGGATTGAAATCAATGTTAGTACCTTCAGAAGTAAACACATTGCAACATGTTTCTTTTTAGTATTTTTATTTTAGTTTTAAATGTTTTTTTTATTAAAGTAAAATTTTGAAATTAAAGTTCTGAATTTTCAGGGTGTTTATCGGGGTGCCTGAAAAAGAATAAAAAGTGCAGTTAGTATTTATATTTAATGTGGCTTTTTCGCAGTAAAAAACTAAAGCAATAATTTTTTAAGAACATTTTGGTCCAACTTGCACAACAACCCTAATAGTTATGTTGGTCAACTTCCACCCCCCCTTATAGTGGTTTAGGTCATCTTACACCCCCCTTATAGTGGTTTTGGTCATCTTACACCCCCCTTATAGTGGTTTAGGTCATCTTACACCCCCCCTTATAGTGGGTTTGGTCATCTTACCCCCCCTTATAGTGGTTTAGGTCATCTTCCCCCCCCCCTTATAGTGGTTTAGGTCATCTTACACCCCCTTATAGTGGTTTAGGTCATCTTCCCCCCCCCCTTATAGTGGTTTAGGTCATCTTACACCCCCCTTATAGTGGTTTTGGTCATCTTACACCCCCCTTATAGTGGTTTAGGTCATCTTACACCCCCCCTTATAGTGGGTTTGGTCATCTTACCCCCCCCTTATAGTGGTTTAGGTCATCTTCCCCCCCCCCCCCCTTATAGTGGTTTAGGTCATCTTACACCCCCCTTATAGTGGTTTAGGTCATCTTACACCCCCCTTATAGTGGTTTAGGTCATCTTACACCCCCCTTATAGTGGTTTTGGTCATCTTACACCCCCCTTATAGTGGTTTAGGTCATCTTACACCCCCCCTTATAGTGGGTTTGGTCATCTTACCCCCCCTTATAGTGGTTTAGGTAATCTTCCCCCCCCCTTATAGTGGTTTAGGTCATCTTACACCCCCCTTATAGTGGTTTAGGTCATCTTACACCCCCCTTATAGTGGTTTTGGTCATCTTACTCCCCCCCTATAGTGGTTTAGGTCATTTTACACCCCCCTTATAGTGGTTTAGGTCATCTTACTCCCCCCTTATAGTGGTTTAGGTCATCTTACACCCCCCCTTATAGTGGTTTTGGTCATCTTACTCCCCCCTTATAGTGGTTTAGGTCATCTTACACCCCCCTTATAGTGGTTTAGGTCATCTTACACCCCCCTTATAGTGGTTTTGGTCATCTTACACCCCCCTTATAGTGGTTTTGGTGATCTTACTCCCCCCCTATAGTGGTTTAGGTCATCTTACACCCCCCTTATAGTGGTTTTGGTCATCTTACTCCCCCCTTATAGTGGTTTAGGTCATCTTACACCCCCCTTATAGTGGTTTTGGTCATCTTACACCCCCCTTATAGTTGTTTATGACAAATTATGATTGGAGCCAACAAATATTTCCCCTGTAGTGCAGTACTTGGATTAGAGTGAAGGGTAGTTAGCTTACCGCAAAAAACGAAGTGATCATGCTTTCCCTTAGCTCAAAGCCAGTCTGGGTGTCCTCACTTGTTTCTGCGGCCAAGTTGGGGATTTCGGGCACCAGTGCTGTTTCTTCAGGTGATTGGATTCTGTGGCATATGCAGAGATTGTGGAGCACACAGCAGGCGAGGATGATCTTGGAGACCTTTTGTGGACTGTACAGCATCTCTCCTCCTGGGCGTGCCGATGGTTCGTTCCACAATGCTTCGGGTTTTGCGGTGTGCTGCATTGTAGCGTTCTTGGGCAGAGGTCTGTGGGCTTCTGACCGGAGTCATCACCCACGTTCTCTGCCCGTATCCCTTGTCCGCTGTGGGAAAAACACAAGGAGAGAGATAGCAATTAGTACTAGTACATGTTTTTGGTTTCATTTTTAAAAATTTCGCTTACTACGCCACATATTTTATGCCAAATACTTTGACATGGTTAATTATTTACCCAGTAGCCAGCCAGCTGGCATTTCGTTGTTCTCGAACTTCCGGCACAGGACTGTCCGCTGCAGGACGTAAGAATCGTGGCATGAGCCGGGGAACCCCGATCTCACGGCCCGCAGCTTCATTTCATGGTCACAGACCACCATGATGTTCATCGAATGATATTGTTTTCGGTTCCTAAAATACAGCTCCTGTGCACGGGGAGGGCGGAAAGGGATATGTGTACCATCGACGCACCCTAGCACATTCGGGATCCCTCCCATTAGATAGAAAGCATGTTTTATTTTGGCAACCTCATCCTCATCCTCAGGAAACTTGATGTAAATAGGGATCAAATCACAAATCGCCAGTACTACCTGGATTAATATGCGGCTCATTGTAGCCTAGCTGATCCCGCTGAGGAGGGCAGAGGTTGCCTGGAAGGTCCCTCGTGCCAAAATATTCAAAGTGGCACACAGGCGTACTATGCCTGGAATGGAACGAGTACGTTTGGTGGATGGCTCGATTTTGTGCTTAATCTGATCATATAGGGACTGTAGTGCAGCATGATTCAGACGGAAGCGGCTCCTGATCTGCTCGTCACTTAAGTCCCATACTGAAAGGCGGATTCCAAAGGAGTGGGGTGCCCTAAGCCTCACAGCACCCCCCTCCCTGTCCTCCTGCTCTTCCAGCATTCTCACACATCCATCCACCCATACCCCATACATCACCCTCTTATCCATCACACACTCAACAGATATACAAAATAAGCCAAACAAAACCAAAAACCACAAACACACCACACACACAAACAATCACACTCCTCACACACTCACTACAATGCAGCTCACCACAAAACCAGAAGTATAGTGGTCAGAACCACCAGACTGCTGAAAAACAGCTTTCTAAGTTAGGCACAACCAAGAGGGGAGTTGCTGCACAGCCCACAAAAGGCCCCCAAATCAAGCCTCACTTGCTGTATGCTCCACAATATTTGCATATGCCAACAAAATCAATCTCCTAAAGAAACAGCACTGATGTCAGAAATTACCCAACAAGCCACAGAGAGTGAGGACCAAACCCAGCCAGACACTCAAATGAGCTAAGGGAACCAAGCACCACACCACAGCCTTTGCCACAGTGTAACAATACCAGAAGCTTGCCAAATCCAGCCATTTATACTTCACTTTGAAAAAGGACAGGTCCGCTTTGCCGCCTTTTGCGTTGCTCTGCTATTTCCTGTCTCCAATTAGCTGACCCAGGTGTGCTTGAAACGGAGTGCGCACGCGCACGCTAGTAGCGCTACTAGCGTACGTGAGCCTAAACTTGCGTGCATTAACGGACATGGCTGAAAATTCTGTGGTGGGCCAATGAAAGGTAAGCTGCTGTTTCTTTAAATAGCCGTTAGTATAGCCACATGTCACAAGTGTTTAATATACATGAGTACATTGTTGTCTTTGGTTGTGTGTTGTTTGGTTAATGAGGTCTGTAATTAGTTAATTGCCTACCACACATGGTTCAGTCAGTGCAGTGGAGGTGTTGCTACAAGCACCTGGCCAGTATGTGTGAATCTATTAAGTGGACCTGTTTGTGATTGGCTGTTAGAGCACATAAAACCTGCCCAACCCAAATACAGGGCGATGCCATTCTGTAGTCTGCATGCGTGCTTGTTGGTTGTGTATTGGTGTGTGTGTGCAGCTACAGGATGGAGCCAAATTCAGGACATCTGCCGGCCACAGCAGGCCCAAGTAGGAGTGTGGTGGGGGCTGTGCGCAGACCTCCCTTAAGGAAAAGGGCCCAGCCTGAAGGTGGTGCAGCACCCCAGGCTAAGCGCCCAGGTGCCAAGAGGGAGCCTGAATTTAATTTGGCGGAGAAATAATAATAATCTTGTGCGCCTTACACTTGCTAAATGGGAGCTGCTCTTTGGCTCCCAAAGCAAGTCAATAGGCAAACAAGAAAGAAGCAAACTGTGGGATGCCATTGGTGTTGAGCTTAGTAGCACTGCTCAACACCCACGTAGTGGCCCATCCTGCAGGAAACGCTTCTACACTTTGAGAGGGGCCCTTATAAAAAAGATGAATCACGATCTTGATGTCGAGAGTGGGACCATCCAGGGTCCAAAGAGTACCTACAGGCCGTATGAGGAGATGCTGAAGGCCAAAATCCCACTGGCTCAGCTGCAGGGTGTGGATCCTGGGGATGACACCACAGGTTGGACTGAAGGTACATATTTTCTGTCTATTTTGTGATGGTAATGTTAATGTATGTGATTTGCTTTGTCTCTTTCTGGCCAACTAACAGTAGGACCTGTGAAGTAGTACATTATACCTCATAAATGTTTTACTTTCCTGTGTGTTGCTTTCTGCATAGGTGCACATGGTGCTGTCCATGAGTCGGGGGAGGAGGAGGACACCCAAAATCCTGCCCTTCAACCAACCTCCAGCCTAACCCAGTCTGCCATTGAAGGTATTTAACACTAATTTAGGGGCTGGTTGTTTTTGCCCAAAATGGGTGTGGGAGCACCTCAAACAATAGCTTGTACCACTGTTGAGGATTACTAATATGGACCTGCGGACTAATTTCACGCCCACTGTAACCCTCACAGCAACTAACTAACAAGGCCCTAACATGTGTAGCTATGTGGGAAGCCAGAGATGTGTGGCCATATATCTGCATATACATGTGGAAGCCACACTGGCCTTGTTTAGTGAATATTATTGATTGAGCTGCTCACACACACCTAAATGCATGTTTTATTTTGTGCCGCACATTACCAATGGCTAAATGTTTGCTTTGTTTTTGCCTAGCTGCCCCGCCATTGGCACCAGCATCTCCTCAGGAGCCAAGCTACTCTTTGGATGCCGGTAAGTGCATGTGTCAACCTTGCTTTATCCGCTTTACCACAAGTGCATGTCTATCATTCCTCTTTTTGATTTGTAGGCCAAGTGACTGGTTCATCTTTGGACCCCACTTCCGATGTTGCAGGTCAACAGGACCCTGTTGGTGTGTATTGCAATAAATAATGTATCCTTTATGCAGTTTATGTTACAATGGTTCAATTTGGTTAGTCTAATAATCTACATGTTTGCTCTGTCAACTTGAAGATGCCTATTTTGAGTGCTTTTTCCATCCCCAGGGTCAGTCTAATAGTTTTTTGAGTGATTGCAATGCATTTTTTGGGTATATTTAAAGACAAACATTCACCCAAGTAGTTGGAGGAATATTTAGAGACATTAATTGTGTCTTTTAGTTGGCCAGAATATCGGAAGTGGCTGTCCGGAAAGGGCCCTTCACGTTGAGGCTGCCAGAGATGAGGGTAAGTTGTTTTTGCTTGATTATCTAGTATGGATTTTTGCAATACTTTTGTGGAACTTTATTCGGCCAACTTGTGTTTAAACATGTATTTTCAAGGGCAAAGCTCGAGTGAGGGCCCCACTCCAGACATCTGGGAGATGGCGGGTATGTGTAATTTTAGCAATGTGTCTGATCTTATTTGGCCCAATTATTGCCTCATATTCCTCTTACATACATGTTAGCAATCTGAGTTTAACAGATACCTTTTGGCTAGTGTGTAATCTTGCACTTTGTGGAGGTATGGTCTCGATAGGCTATCCATGTTACATTTGAGTTTGGTCCACTGACCTACTAACCTGACTTTCCTGTTTAGCATATGCCAACTTGCCGGAGCTCTCTGATGTGGATTTGCCCCTCTCTGGCAGCCAGACCCCGCTCCTACCTGTGCCGGACGTCACGGAGGTAACATGGCTGATTTAGAGGACCAATTAGCACATTGGCATGGGAGGGAGGCGGGACCAGAACCCCAAGCTGGGACCTCTTCCCAAGTGCCATGTGGCCAAGCTTCAGAGACTCAAGCAAGGGTAAGTTGTATTGTTACAGTTTGGGCAAATGATTTGGAGGGGCATACCTGCATTGGTTCTGTTTGACTAAAATATTGTTTTCTATTTTGTTAGGCTCAAACCAGAGCAAGAGGAGGTGTGGCACCAACCAGTGCAGACTTTTACGAGCTAGGGGTCCGGATGCTGGAGGACTACAGTCGCCAACAGCCGCGTGATGTAACTAATGAGCGCATTGCGGCGTTGGAACATCAGGTGCTGATGTGTCAGCAACAAAATGAGGCCCAGCAGCGCCAGATAGACGAGTTGCGACAAGGCCAACAGCAAACAACTAACCAGGAACTTGTTCGCCTGTCAAATCTGATGGAGCAATCTCTCCAGCGCCAGGAACAATCTCTCCAGCGCCAGGAACAAAGTTTGTTGTTGACACAACAGCTCATACAACAGCAGTCTATTTTTTTTTCTGCACTGTTGGCCCCCAACACCGCCCCTAGCAATGACTCCCAACCTCCCCGGCCCCCAAGCCAAGAATATTAATTTGTTTGTTGTTGTAATTTTTTTTTGGAAATATATTTGATTACCCCACCTCTAAATTGTGTTTTTCCTAAGACATAGCTAAGAACACAGTCAGGGATGAGTATCTTGATCTACATATGTAAATGTAGGCAAAAATTAATGCCACACATTGGTGACCATAGCTTTCTATGGTTTACACATTAAATGGCTACAAAGGTATGCCAAAATTTACACACAAATGGGTTTGTAGACACTTAAACTATGCTTGACAAGGCACAACACACTGTAATTAACAAAATAAAAAATATTTATTAAGAAAGGCGGGCAACAGGCCCAACATTTGGCCGCAAAGTGCATAAAACCAGGGGCCAGTCATCACCCCACCCTAACGACGCCTCTTCTTGGCCAGCAGCATAAGGCGAAGACGCCGGATCGACCGCCACAGTCTGCGATGCTGGTTTTCACAAGCTGTAGAGAGTAGAAAAAAACCAGATTTAAAAAATCGAATGTGACCTCAACAGGCACAGATGTAGCAATGTAATGTCAGTGGGTCCAATTAGCTGACGCTCACATTAACATTGTTGCCCACTTTGCCCTTAGGTGTTACCATTATATGAGTACTAGTGGCTGGCTTAAATGTGGCCACAACATCCCAAGCATACATTTACTCTTAACTCTTGGGAATAAAAGAAGGTATAAGTCCCAGTGTGGACATTTATGTGTTTAGTCACAGCCAAACATCAGGGCCTAAGTCCTAACGAGTAAACTAGTTTGTCCAAGAATGTTATAGGTCACAACCTAAGCAGGCCCATTTGGTTGGGTAGAAACCACAATTTGTCTCTATGTGGCAAACTCAA
The DNA here is from genome assembly GCA_027917425.1 of Gastrophryne carolinensis. Taxonomy (NCBI): domain Eukaryota; kingdom Metazoa; phylum Chordata; class Amphibia; order Anura; family Microhylidae; genus Gastrophryne; species Gastrophryne carolinensis. The sequence continues at coordinate 1,126,950 of CM051242.1, forward strand.
GAATGTGAGGCAACAATCAAGCATGCAGACATGCATGTAGGATTGTTGGCCAAACACATGTAACCTAGATGTGTGTTGATTAAACACATAGGTACATTGTAAATGTCTGCAGAATTGACTACCCTGTTTCCCCGAAAATAAGACAGTGTCTTATATTAATTTTTGCTCCCAAAGATGCGCTAGGTCTTATTTTCAGGGGATGTCTTACATTTTTCCATGAAGAAGAATTCACATGCATTCACAAAAAAAGGAAATTTATTAACTGTTAAACAGTAGTAGTTGCCATCACAAACCAGCATAACCAGACAAAATGTGACTCCTGTCAAAATTTCATGTTACCTCCCCCCCCCCCCGATCCTCCTGTCCCAATTTACCCCCCTTCTCCTGTACTACCGGTAGTGGCATATGTGGGGAATCCAAAACATACAACCCCCCCTCCTCATCATCAGTGGGTGAAGGTGGGGGAGGCGGGGGTAGAGTCTAGAGAATCCAGGGAATTCTCTAGTTTCCATCCCCCCCCTCACTTCACCTGGCATTTCCCCCATAGAAATTCTTTTTTTTTCTTCTTCACAGTCTGCTGCCACTACTCACTAACTTACTGTCAGAGAGCGAGCAGCAGACAGCAGCTTTCACTTTGGTGGCGGCCGCTTTGATGACGAGTGACGTCCCCCAGTGACGTCCCCCTATGCGCAACGTCAGGGGCGTCACTCGTCATCAGAGAGAGCCGGCCGCAGCTGACTGAGGACTCTTGCTGCGGGGGGAGGTCTTATTTTTGGGGGAGGTCTTATTTTCGGGGGAGGTCGTATATTTAGCCTTCATGCTAAAAGCACAGTAGGCCTTATTTTCGGAGTAGGTCTTATTTTCGGGGAAACACGGTATAAGACATAGGGTTCACAAGTCTTTAGGCATATGAAGTGGGATGTACTCACCATCGCAGCTGTGGTGGGGGCCCATGCTGCTGGCCGTCCCGGGAGGTGTGGTGGTGATGTACACCGGCTCCGTCTGCGTGGCCTCATCTGTCAGGAGAAAGCAAAAGAGAAAAGCAAAATTAGTGGGCCAATGACACATGACTATTTGTCATCCATCTGGTTATGGAGTCTGCCAACTCAAATGCTTGCATGGTTACACACATGTTGTCCGACATTAGCATCTTTCATGGTCCATGAGTTCATGTAAATTCTTTTGGGTTGCAACATGGACACATAAAGATAATGGGCCTGATGCAGAGCCTCCTCTGAACTGCCCTTAAAACCCTCCGATTGTCCGGGGCTCCCGTTTGAATCGTGGCTCAAATGTGATGCAGAGCCTTTGTCGGAATGGCTCCCTAACTGATCCGTCAATTTCACTTTACTCGGAAAGCTTTTTTTGCTCTCTCGGGTGCCTTCAATTTGATCGGGGCTCCCGCTCACGTTCACACGGGCGGCCCGTTTTTCCCTGATTTTTCCTGCCTTTTTGAACGTACCTGCTTGGTTTCCGTCGTATTTGACCTTCCATTTTGGTGGTTTTAGCAAGTATACTTACATCTCCATGGCTCTTCAGTTGCCAATCTGGCTACATGCAAGCGCACATCCCTCAAACTCCATTGGAATATACATATGGCAACCACTGCCAATTTGACACATATTTTTTTGGGAACAATAAATTTGGGTTGTTCCTGTTTCCTTGCCATTAATGCATACCTTAATCTCCTTTGTGTTCCTTTTTCCTTGCCATTAATGCATACCTTAATTCTTTCTGATTGTTTTGGATTTATTGTCCCATATCTAAACTTTTTGTGTCATGTAAATGTGTGATGATGTTGTGTGATTGTACATTTGCAGGAAACACAACTTTCAAATTTTTTTTTTTTTTTATTTTATTCCAACGTTTGAAATTGAAATTTTTAAACAAAGTTTTTTTACAAATAATTGAATCTAAATGTTTTAACAAATAAACTATTTTCATTTTAAGCCAAATTAAAATTCTTTAGGCCTCGGTGTCTTGTGCCTGTGATTTTCTTGTATCTGTGAATGAAAAACAACATTAGTTTAGCATTGTTTATTTGGTTTGGTTGGGCGTGGTTTTTTTGGGGCCCTTTTTAAACCGGACCTTCTGCGTTATTTACTGAAAAGCCCAAACTCTTAACAAAAGATTCCGCAGCATCTCAAAATAATAGATTTTAATTTTTTAGTCAATCAATAATTATTCTTTCCCCCACTGGGCTGCAACTCAGTTCAGGAATTTAGTATACAGCCGCCGCCATCTTGACTCAGAAGCATCACACTTACTGAGGAGAGGAGAGTGGGATAAGGTACAGGGGGTGGGTTATAGCTGTGCTTTGCTCACACAGAGCAGAGACCTCTTGAAAAGGTCAGCAATCCCAGAATGCAGAGCAGCACAGTTAGAAGGCACTTCCTGTTTGCAGGCTGCCTGATAAGATGGCGGCTTCCATAACCCGCCATCTTGGATGTTGAAAGCCTATTAACATGCACTAGGTGCAGGTAGGATGATTTTGAAGGTGGGCAAACTTTATGTACAGAGTGTGGGAAACATATAAGATAGACTTATTCTGAGTGAAGGTCCGCTTTAAGGGCTTTTTAGACAAAGTCTTTGGTTGTTTTTTTTGGTTTTTACATTTTGTGGCCAATGGAATTGTTGGTTCATTTACTTTGGTACCAAAAAACGCCACTTACCATGTTTTAGGCGCATATTGCGTCAGGGGCGGAGTCTCCATTCTTGCTCCCTTGGTTGCTGCTGTGAATCTGTTTGCATGACAAAGACACAGATATTAGAGACTGTTGTTGTCTCATGTACACAAAAAGCATTATCAAATTTGATGGCCTAACTAAAGTCACTTTATTAACCTCTTGCTGCCTCACATTGCCCTAGTTCTGCTATCTGCATGTAGCCTAGTTTGGAGCTGCGTACATGTGTTAAACTAAGGTGGGCTTGTATGTAACGTGAAAAACTAAGTTGTTTCAGACTATTCTGGCGCTTTGTTTTTTTTTATTACAAGGAATGTGTGTGCGCGCACATAAACGCACGCGCGCATACTCACATCCATGATGATGTCGTCCTGCTCCGGGGTAAAGATTGCGGCCCACAGCTTTTCTGGGTTTGCAAGGTATAGCTCTGACGTTCCCCCGCGGAGACGTAGGTGAGTGCGTGCGTGCGCGCAGGCGCGCACCCGCTGTTGACCACGGCCACACGGAAAACATATTTAAAGCACAAGGCACTCAGCTCTGTGTTGGATACCATATCAATATGGGCAGACCTGAAGGGAGCAAAAAGAGCCAACCAAGGGCCGAGGCACATAGCAGCCGCACACATGCCTCATCCTCCACAAGACAGAAGAGCAGCCACAAGACACATGCAGAACATGCCCCCACTAAAACGGTGGACACTCCACAGACACAGGCACATTCCAAAAAACGCAGGACCAAGGGTACATTAACCCATTCACCACCACCTGCAAAAAAACCACGCACACACAAGGATGCCCCATCTATTCAGACCATGCAGCATCCTCCACCTCCACACACCAAGCATACCCACAAATCCAAACACATAAGCAAGGGTAAGCGCATTGCAAAAACCACCACCCCACCCAGGTCACCCACCGCTCCACCTCCACCCTCTGGTTCCCCCAATTCCAGTACCTCAGATTCCACATGCAGCTCCACATCTGATAGCTCAACAGGAACCCAGACATTAAGCCAGAGAAGCACACACACAACATCCCCCTCCCCCATAAGCCAAAGAAGCACACACGACTCCCCAGATACCCAACCATCAATTTCCTCAGAGGCAGGGGAGACCACACACCCATGTGGCAGACAACTACGGCGTGGCTCACTAACTGCCCGATTTTGCGATGCTCAAAGCATGGCGGTGGCAAATGCAGTTTGCGAGCATTATGATGCCTTATTTGGCCGCACCTCAAAAACAACCAATAAGCAGGCTAAGATGGAGATCTGGACTAATATTTGCAGGCAGGTCAATAGTGTGGGATCAGTCCGGAGAGATATTCAACAAATAAAAAGGAAATTTGGGGACCTGAAATACTACAGCAAAAAAAAAAATGGACATGTGCCGTCAGCAGAGGTAAAGGACAATTTTTAGTCACATTGTTAAAAGGATGTAACACTTATTAGGTGTGATTTAATCTTCCCCAGCCAACAGACAGGGGGTGGAGCAGAAGTAAAGGAAAAAGTAAAATGCATTTTTTTTAACATTGTTAAAAGGATGTAACACTTATTAGGTGTGATTTAATCTTCCCCAGCCAACAGACAGGGGGTGGCTTACCCACTAAAATAATCCTTACTCCCGCCGAGGAACATGTATATACATACATACACCCGGCCAGCATCCAGGGACTGGCAGAGGCACAAGACACAGACCGGAATGTAAGGTCCCAAGGTGAGTCTGATTTTGCCATGACCTAGTACAAAAAGTTCCAGAAGGCAGTGTTATGCTAGCCAACACACTGTACTTGGCCATTTACCTAATCTTCCTATCTACATTCTAAGGACCAAGTCAACAGGACACACCAGGCCCCCGTTGCGTTAGCACCGAGGCCAAGGGCACACCAGGCTTCTACACCACAAACCCAAATTGTGGATTGCGATGAGGTAAGTCAATGGGCCTTGGTGTGTACTTTTAACATTGATATTTGCGAGCTTTTGTGGACAGAAATAAACTAAAAGGATGCTATATTTCTTTACAGACCACAGGAAGCCCACCCATCATCGACCATATACGAGATTTGGAGGAGGACACCCCACATATGTCACTAACCACTACTGCACCAGTGGCAGCAACGCAGTCAACCCCGGCACAGCCACCACATCCACAACCACCTTCAGAACCAGAACCAACCACCCGTCCCACTGCTCCTACCCAGTCTAGACGCCATATTTCCCAAAGAAGGCAACTTAAAATTTTGGAGGAAACATGGAGCCAGGAAAATATTGCCTTTGCTGCGACAACACAACAATTCAATGTGTGCACCCAACTCACAAACCTCAACGCCCAAGTAGAGGTATTAAACTGAAATATCTCTGCCCTAACCAGCCATATGGGTGAGATTAATCAAAGCCTGGCCCACATTGCAGCCAATTTGCAGGCACAACATCATTCCTCGTCAGCATGCAACCCAACATACCACTAATTTGTGGGGAATACATTTTCTGTGCCCACGTGTAATTTTTCTTTTGGGCCCAAAAAAACAAATGACAAAACAAAATTTGTTTGAAAAATAAATAAAAAAAAAAAAACCAAAAAAAAATGTGGTCTCTGAAAAAACACTAAACACTAGTTGTGCACGTATGGTTTGCGCGGTGCCACTTTGGGTGCAAGAAAAAGGAGGGGTGGGGAGGGCTGAAACTAAAGGTGGTGGAGTAGCCCACAAGCCATGATTAGGTTTAGGACCGTTGCAGGCGTCTATTGTAGTGCCCCCCCCCCAGTCTCATCAAGACAACGGAACCTCATCTTCAAGAGAACAAAGCCTCGCTCCAACACAGAGCGAGTCCTCCTGGGGGCAGTATTGTAGCGCTCCTCTGCCTGTGAAGATCGGTGCAGGATGGGGGTCTTCATCCAGGGGACCAAAGGATAGGCAGAGTCTCCTGCCCTAAAACCCCCCAAAAAAAAAATTTAAAAAAGGTGTGCATTGCAACAATAGAAAAGAGGGACAAATAGGTGAGCGGGGTAGGGTGGGAGGAAAGGACATTTGTAATGAGACTACATGCACATCCAACCTGTACTCTGATTACAAAAGTCTGGGGAATACTACTTACATAAGAGGGCAAGAACATGACGCAATAGGGTACAATCACTTAACCCATTTAATTTGTAGATCAATAATTGGGCTCCAAATATACTACGAAAAAAGTTACCAAATAGTGTGTTACGGGAAAAAACACAGTCAGACAGGGTGCGTAACCAATACAAGTTTCAGACACATACCCAGTAGCCAGCCACCAAATAGATCGGCAGATTTGAATCGCTCATGTAGGCAGGAATTCCTAGGCAGGGAAAGCCAGAAAAACGACTCCCAAAAACCAAATCAGGGCCAGCCAGTGCCTGCACATTTATCCTATGTCCCATCTTCAAATGCCTGCACACAAACAATAAAATAAAAATTATGGAGACCCTGTAAAAAGGATCCCAAAAAAAAAACCATAAAAAAATATCAAATACTCATGCCATCGATGTCCAAAGGCGTGCGGTGCAGCCTGGTTTCTGACATACTCAGCAGGACAAGACCGCGGAGCTGGCGCCGATGATGTGCTCCAACAGAGGACTGCATATTATTGCCCGAGTGCAAATACGGCTGCTCTGACTTGCCGTAAGTGAAGGCTCGGCGGCCCCGTTTTATTAGGGTGATTTCAATAGGAAATCAAGGCTCTGCATCACTGAAAAAAACGGACCAATGAATGAGGCGTCCGTTTTCCCGGGAAACAGCCTCGTGCGAGCCGACAATCGGAAAGGCGGCTGAGCGCACACCTGAGCGCATAAACGCACACTAAAACCAACGTAGCACCCTTTCCTGACCCGATCAAAGGCCAAAACCAATGGGGAAATGCACGGGGGAGCTGAACGGGGAGGCTCTGCATCAAGCCAAATGTGCCAATAACCTTGACAGTGCAATGTTAAGGACTAATTTGCAGTTGATTGTAGAATGTTACTAGTGTGCAACATGTGTTAGCCGGAACAACTTAACAAAATAACATATTTGCTAGCCCCCATCATGGTGTGGGCAGAAACATAGGGGTGGTTGCCAGTTGGCTAGCACGGTAGTGGGGTTTGTGATGTTAATGTACATTATCAAACCAGCTTGTACTATGGACCAGGAAACATGTGTCTGTTAAAAGTGGGCCAAGACCCAGGATTGATACTATTCTGTGTTTTGGTCCACTTTGGCAGAGCACAACAATTTGAGTGAGACAACGTCCGCCGCCGATGCCTTCCGCGCATCACTCCTCCAGTGTGTGCGCACGCGCAGGCCATTATGAAACAGAGAGCGCAGGCGCACACACATCTAGAGGGGCACGCAGGAGGCTGCGCCGGTGGCTTCTGCCACCCCCAATGAGGTAAGGAGTTTGTGGGCTTTTTGGGGGGGGGGCCCTGGGTGAGGGAGGTGATTGGGCATGGAAGCTTAGATATTCCAAGCACAATCAACAATGGGTGTTGGTCCACTTTAAGGAATGTCATAACATATGGAATGTGAGGGATAACAACACTTACCACGACTATGCCCGTGGAGAAGGCGTTGCCAAAAGGCCATGGAGGTGCCGCCTATATGATGCCCTGCAAATTAGAGAGGAATGGCAAGGGCTAAGTACAAATGGCCATATGTAACCTGTCACAGACTAACACTGACTAAATGTGCACTCACCAGGGGATGAACCGCCACTTGAAGCCCAGGGAGGGCTCTGAGGAGGAGGCGGGGAGCCTCGGCTCCTCACACTCTGCTCCGAAGATCCCCCAGCCAAAGGGCCACCCTCCTCCCTCTGACTCCCTGCTCCTTCAGGGAGTGTGGGAGAGTCCACATCTTCCACCCCACTTGGACTCTCCACTTGAGAGTGGCCCCTTGGCTGTTGAGACTCCTCAGAGTGTGAGGAGCTGAGGCTTGATCCTGCCAGCCCCCCAGCAGCACACTCCTCTGGGGCGTCATCCCCTTCCTCCCCTGGGTCCTCTAAATAGGACCCGCGAGAGGGACCCTCCCCCGATGACTCCCCCGAGTCCGCCTGTCTGGTTCGGGGGAGGACTCCCTTCCCACGTTTCCCCAGGGGAGGACGCTTATCTGTGTTGAGGGGGTGAATGAAAATAATTAATATTAATACCCAAAATGGACACAGCTTAGAATATTATTTACAAAAAAGTATAAACATAGCATAAGCTTAAACTTACCTGAAGCGTAGGCATCATATAGGCGGTACACGCCTTCAGGGTCCCGGCGCTTGAAGTCCGACCATTTTTGCATTATTGATCGGACTGTGAGGTGGGTGTCGAAGCGCCGGGACACTGTGGCCTTCACCTCCATGGCAATTCGCTTCTTGCCCCCACGGGCATAGTCGTATTGGTGGATGCAGAAATCCTATGAGAAATGAAAAACAAACACAAATCAATACATGACATCAGAACAATGGCCTAAACAGTTATACTGAGAACAGATTAAAGTGGACCAACACCCTGGATTTTGACTATTCTGGGTTTGGGTCCACTTTGGTGGGGCACACCAATCGGGGGTGGGCCGCTGTCTGTAACCCCCGGGGAAGGCCAGAAATATTCAACTGACCACGCTCCAACGTGACTGCGCCAGGCTATCACAGCGCTCTGCGCCGCTGTGGTATGCGCGTCCCAGGCCGCTTGGACGCGCATACCAGCTCAGCTGCCTCTGAGCGCTGTAGGACGCCTGCACCGGCCATTAACAAATGTCCGGCGCGGGTGCGCACCCTGCTAGAGGGAAGCGCAAGACGCATCCGCGGCTCGTGCATGCACCGATGTAACGGGGCTGAGGTAAGGTTTTTTGGCCTCCTGGGGGGTTCATCCCCACAGGACATCCCGATTTGGGATGCCCCGCGGGGAGGGATCTGATTGGTCCAGAAATCTAAGAGATTTCAGGGCCAAACCCCCCTGTGTGTTGGTCCACTTTAAACATAAAATCCAAGATAAACATACTCACTTTGACCACCTGGCCGTTTACGCGGCTATCCACCCGTTTCCTGGTCTGTTTCGCTGGCCCAGGAGGGGAAAGGGTTGGAGGGGGGTTAGGTGGGGGAGGTGAGGTAGGTGGGGGAGGTGGGGGAGGGGTGGTGGGGTCAGAATCAGAGGAGGAGCTGGGGAGGCGCAGAATCCGTCTCCTGGGCAGCATGGTGGAAACGCAAAGGAGGAAACCGGAACCGGATATGACCAAAGCGACAGGGGAAAAAAAAAACGCTCCGCGCACCAGGAACAAGCTAATATCCGCTATGTGCAAGCAAAGTGGCGGAACTAGTCGATTTACGCATTCCAAAAAGCTATTGGACAAAGCGCAAGTAATTTTTAGCTTTATGTGGCTTTGAAACGCAAAGGATGAAACCGGAACCGGATATGACCAAAGCAACTGGGGAAAAAAAAAAAACACAAACGCTCCGCGCACCAGGAACAAGCTAATATCAGCTATGTGCAAGCTAAGTGGCGGAAAAAGTAAATTTACGCATTCCAACAAGCTATTGGCCAAGACTCCATTAATTATTAGCTTGATTTAGCTGGGTGTTCAAGATCCTGTAATGCATAGGTCCGAGAAAACCAAAAAGCTGGTTGCTTACAAATAACAATCTTATTCCTTCATAAAATAATAACACAAGAAAACTATCCAACTACATGATAATGTGGCACACAGGAGAATGCATAACGGGTTGTTATGAGCTTGTACGCCTGAATAAATCCTGCATAATGTGGCCATGCACGCTCACAACTACAGTTTATTCATTAAGAACGACTGGGGTCGCGGGAAGTGAATTCCGGGAAAATGGCAGAAGGGCACATGTATGAACAGCACAGCGCCGCACAACGCAGCACAGCGCAGCACAGCGACGCTCGCGCCGCCACATAGCGAATCAAAACAGCGACTGCACAAACTCTGACCAACACAGATTCATCAAGGACAGGGCTGCCGAATAGCTTGGGCGCTGACAATTTCAATGAGTGAACGTGAGCGCCAAACATGACTGACTAAAAAGTACCTTTACAAGCCATGTGTGTTGTGAAAACAAGCTATTTTGAGCCTAATGTGTTTTGTGGGAGGAGATGCATTTTAGATGTCACAACATTACAGTGTAAAAATTACAACTTTCATCTAAAAAAGAAAAATAACAAGACAGATTAATAAAACATATCCCAAAAAACATGTGTTGAATTTTGTGCAAAACACAAGAACACAAAAACCACTTAAAACAATCATTGCAGCGTCTGCCATTGAAATGTATGGGAGAGCGGCAGGTAGCGCCAGGTCGCTGTGATGGGATTAGCAGCGGCGCTGTTCGTTGCAGTCGGCTACATGATGAATCCCGCGCTAGCTGACGCTCTCGCCGGCGCTAGCCTCATTTAGCGTGATAAATGCGTCATTGTGGCCGACGCCGGGCATACTTGAGTCGGTAGTCGCCGTTAGCTACCGCTACCTGGCGCTCGTCAGACACTACCTGGCGCTATCGCTTGATGAATAAGGACCTATGTGTAATAAGACCTTTTTTAATATTGTATATATGTTCCCTCAATCTAATCTTGAAGGTTCTAATTGTCCTTCCTACATACTGTTTGCCACAGCTGCATTCTAGAAGATACACCACATTAACACTATTACACGTAAAAAAATGTTTTATCTTAAAATCTTCTACTGTTATATTTGATTTAAAACTTTTTTTACTCTTTGATGTTGATATTGTATTCAATTTGCAACCCATACATTTTCCACAATTATAAAATCCCTTAAACTTATTTAAAAAAGTGCCAGTATCTCGGAACGGTTCAATGTAGCTTGTTACTAATTCTGTAGTTATAGTCGGAGGTCTGCGAAAAATAACCTTTGGTTTATTGGGTAATAAATGACCTATCAACTCATCCCCCTTGAGTAAATGCCAGTGTTTATCTAATACCTTCTTAACACCCTTATAATTATGCCCAAATTGGGTTACTAATGCATACTCACTAGGATGTGAAAGTTGGTTTTATTATACATAAGGTATTAGAAGTATTAGAATTAAAGAGTTGTCAATTTGGTTATGCATTAATGTAGTTTTTAAAAATTAAGTGTTTAATATAATTTTGATTAGTTTAAATGTTAAACATTAAACATAGAATTCGATTTGAATTGCTTTATAGGAAACCATTAAGTAATCCTTTAGGTCTGCTTTAGCAATTCCTCTTGATAAATACCCCTCCCATGATGAATGTATTTTTCTAATTGGTGTTAGGTGTTCATTTAGTCTATGTGAAAGTTGGTTTTATTATACTTAGGGCCTTATTTATCAAGGGCTAGCGCCAGGTAGTGTCTGACGAGCGCCAGGTACCGCCAGCTAACGGCGGCTACCGACTCCAGTATGGCCGGCGGCGGTCACAATGACGCATTTATCACGCTAACTGAGGCTAGCGCCGGCGAGAGCGTCAGCTAGCGCGGGATTCATCATGTAGCCGACTGCAACGAACAGCGCCGCTGCTAATCCCATCACAGCGCCAGGTATGACCTCTCGCTCCCTGGCGTGGTCCAATGCATTTCAATGGAGCAATCTTTAAATATTCATAATTAATTGCTATTAATGTTTTTTTTTTTTTTTTTAATGTCAAAAATCCTGTGACCACTTCTGCAATGTTAGGATTTTTCTTAAAGTAAAAATAAAAAAAAAATTAAAATTGTGCAGAATTGATATTAGAGGTCTGATATTAATGTATTCATATTACAAAATGTTTAGAAAAACTTGTATAATTTTTACACAAAAAAAAAATGGTTGTTTGGGGGTTAAAAACTACTTTACACACATCGCCGCCAGCGCTCTGGGGTTTAAACAAGCATTTCACAGCGCGAGAAATTTTTGAGCGTGATTTGTTAATGAATCTGCAGCAAGCCGTTCGCTCTGGCCATTCGCTGTCAGGCGCACCCATACAACGCAGAACCTGTGAAACATTGACCCCTAACCCCGTATTCAACATTACCGCACACCGACTGAGTCGCTGTCAACAAGCAAACCCCGGCCAAGCACAGCGAATACTAGCTGGCGCTGTGAAAATCATGCTACTGGCGCTCATCTGTCGCTACCTGGCGCTATTAATGAATCGGCCTCTTTGAATAGTCAAATGAATCAGTAATTGCTGCAGATCTCCATTCCTCATTGAGGGATGGATGAAGCCACGCCCCCTCATTGAGGGATGGATAGGAGATACATTGTAACAGTTAGAACAATAGAAACACTTTGAATAGACAAATGAATCATTTATTGCTGCACATCTGCATGTTACACCTCAAAGAGGGACAAATGGGAACAACGAGGGACAGGGGGACATGGACTCAAAAGAGGGACAGTTCCAAATCAGGGACACTTGGGAGGTATGGATATGCATGAGCACATTACCAGGCACACGTGTACACTGGCAGACAGGCAAGAGTGCACACCCGTAGACTTGTATGCATGCACCAACAGATAAACATTCACAACCCAGATACACAGAACTACTGTATGTATTTCCTCCTGGATCTAGTTTTATACATAGTTGCAACAATGCATTGTACTTTGTCAGCCAGAGATTCGGACAAATTTTCCAAAGAAATGTGGGTTTGTCCAAATCAAATTTTTACTAATCGCTCAAAAATTGCTTATCTACCTATCTTCATTCCTTGAGGTGTTGTCAGTGGTCCACATGTGCCGGACACTTAGAGGCCGATTCATTAATAGCGCCAGGTAGCGACAGATGAGCGACTGTAGCGTGATTTTTTCAGCGCCAGCCAGTATTCACTGTGCTTGGCCGGCGTTAGCTTGATGACAGCGACTCAGTCGGTGTGCGGTAATGTTGAATACGGGCTGGGGGGTCGCTGTTTCACAGGTCCAGCGTTGTATGTGAGCGCCTGACAACGAATGGCCAGAGCGAACGGCTAGCTTCATATTCATCAACAAATCACGCTCCGAATGTGCTGTCGCTGTCCATTCCTTGTTTAAACCCCAGAGCGCTGGCGGCGATGTGTATTAACAACCATATTTTTTGAATGTAACATTATACATGTTTTTAGAATCATTTTGTAATATGAATACATGAATATCAGACCTGTAATATCAATTCTGCACAATTTTTTTTTTTTTTTTTTTTTTTAACTTTAAGAAAAATCCTAACATGGTCACAGAATTTTTGACATTAAAAAAAAAAAAATAAAAAAAAAATAGCAATTAATTATGAATATTTAAAGATTGCTCCATTGAAATGCATTGGACAACGCCAGGGAGCGACAGGTCATACCTGTCGCTGTGATGGGATTAGTAGCGGCGCTGTTCGTTGCAGTCGGCTACATGATGAATCCCGCGCTAGCCGTCGCTCTCGCCGTCGCTAGCCTCATTTAGCGTGATAAATGCGTCATTGTGACCGCCGCCGGGCGTACTTGATTTGGTAGCCGCCGTTAGCTGGCGGTACCTGGCGCTCGTCAGACACTACCTGGCGCTAGCCCGTGATAAATAAACCCCTTGGACTTTAATGCCGAACAAAACCCAACACAGCTGGCCCTAGGCATCCCGATCTGTGAAAGCAGGGCATGCCAAAAATTGGACGCCTCACTGGTGGCTCCCTCATGATGTGAATATCAGCAGTAGCACCCCTGGCATCTATGGGGTTTGGCACACTCCCATTCCCAGCCATTCAGAGAGGCTAGGGGTCGAAGCTTGCCCACATCTGGGCATGCGGCTGCTCTCACTACTAATTCTTTACCGATTTACTCCTGGTCGCAGACATCTTGGAGCACCTGGAAGGCTTTGCCCTTTAACTGGAGCAACCCCCTTAAACCAGACCTTCACCCTAAATAAGAGCCTATCTTATATGTTTCCCCCCTTGCTTTGCATACAAATTGCCCACATTAAAAAATCAACCTACCTGCATCTATTGCATTTTCTGAGACTTTAAACATCCAAGATGGCGGCCCATGGAGGCGCAGGCTGCCTGCAAACAGGAAGTGTCCTCTGACTGTGCCGCTCGGTATTGCTGACCTTTCACTGACCCCAGCTCTGCTCTGTTTGTGCAAAGCACAGCTATATCCCCGCTCTCCTGCACTTTAGACCCCTCTCAACTCCTCAGTATGCGATGCTACTGAGCCAAGATGGCGGCGCCCGTATCCTAGAGTGCTGAACAGAGTTGCAGCCCAGTGGGGGAAAGAATAAAAAGTAAGTGACTAAAAACATAAAATCTATTAATTTTAGATGCTGGGGAATAGTTTTTAAAGGTTTGGGCTTTTCATTAAATGACGCTGAAGGTCCGGTTTAAAGGAAACTGCTTCTATGCATTCCTCCTAGGGCAACTCAGATTGCTGCATATAAAAATTAATTCACCTTTTTGTAGCACCTGCCGAGGTTAATTTCCCCCCTCAATGGCATCCTATGCACCTGACAGTGGACTGCAAAGAGGAGGTGTTGCGTTTCATGCCACTGTGCATTGTGGGTTATGTTGGTTAAATCCAGGCAGCAACATGGCTATGATGCTGGGAAAGGAAGAAGCCCCCCTGGGTGCTCCAAGTCAGCCACCACCGGGAGAGAATCAGTGACATGGCCGGCGTCAGCACCTGGCAAGCCCAGTCAGCTGCCGAGGGAGCCCACCCCCCAGGGGGGCCCACTGACAGCTGCCACAATGTGGTTAACCTTTCTCATGCCAGCTTCGTAAGTCTCACGTAGTAGCTTCTCCTGCCGTTAAGTGGCAGCTACATGAGATTCACTAAAATACAGCTCCAATAGGGGGTTGGAGGGCAAGCAACCCTTCTTAGTTTTGACCATGGAATTTATAGAGCCCTGACCCGCGACTCTCCACCGCAAAGGGGCCCACTTAGACCACGCCGTCCAAGGGCCCACATAAACCTGGAGCCCGCCCCGATAGGTGAGATGGAGTTTCAGCTTTGAAAGGTTGCATGTGCAAATGTAAGTGCTGACAATGATTCAGTATCAAGAAGACGCAGAAGTGAACCAGACACGGACTTTGTAACTGTTTATGCAGCACAGAAAAAGCGCAATAATGGACATCCAGCGAGAGGAACAAAACCTCCGGCGCACAAATAAGGACACTCAACCTTGAGCTTGCTTTTATCCTTCACTTTATTTTATTTCTTACACGTTATTTATTTTATTTTATTAATCCTCAAACCAGCGCACACCTTTGCTAAAATAAAGCTTTGAAGACTACACCCAGCGATTGTTTTTTTATTAAAAAGGGAGCAACCAACTTCCAGATGCGCCAGAAGCGGTGCAGTACCTCATAACATCAGCGCAACAAACTCAGGGGCCCAGGGCAGACTGTGCACCCCCGGGCCAGGCGGGTAAGTGTCTTTAGACATATCTTTCTCAGCCATCTTCTTTCGTTAAATACGTAACTAGATGGCAGCATGCTTAGGATGACATCAATCTTGCATCCTATATTAAATAAGAACTTATCAGGTTCCGGGCCTTGTGCGCATGGCCGGGCGTGCCTCCTACTGCAGGGGAGTGCGCCTGGCTCGCGGCACGCCCGGCGGCGCGTCTGGCGGGAGCACATCCTGTATTGGCGGCCTAGTGGGGTGTGTGCGGCGTGGCGTCTGACACATTGCCCTTGCGGACATTCTTATTGGCCGGGCGGGGCGCGTCTGCGGGCGCTGACGTGGCGCCGCCCCATTGGCCAGCAGTTTATACTCGGGGTTTTTAAGGAGGGGGATTCCGGGCAGCCGATACACCCTGGCGAAGTGTCATTCTGACACGCAACGCGTCGGTGGCGGCTGCTACGGGGGATCCCCTAGTGACTGGGTAATGTAAGCTTATTCTTTTATTTTTGCATTAGCTTTTGGCGCATCTTTATGTATTATACTGACCTGGGTACTGGCGTCAACCATTGTACATTGTATTGCACAGCACTTTAATGGTTCATGTTAATGTGATTGTTAAAAGGTTAGTTACAATTGTTTTCTTTTTCTCACATGAAATATTTGTATGTTGCACACTGTATATATGTATTTGGCACATAGCACTTTATGGATTTAGCTATCCCTGTTAAATGAGGGATATTCACGGTTTATTTAACATTAGCACATTTTTTCACGCTGTTTATTAATTATTCTGCCAGCATTATATCCAGGTATAATTTACTAGACATTTGTGACATACGCCAATAAAAATAGTCATATAAATGGTTTAATATAGTCACGGATATAAGGTGAATCCCCTGACTTTGGGCTCGATTCAACAAAGGTCGAAAATGGATTTTTCATGTGTTTTGTGCTTAAAAAGTTGCGATTTTGCTATATTTTTTTTACGAGTGATTCAGCTACCTGGAACCATTGTAAAACACGAGTCACTTGAATTAAATTCGAGTGCGATTGTAAAAGTGCGAATTAAATTAGTGGATCGAAAAATGTACTACTGCATTTTGCGATTCGAAAATTTTACTATTGATTCAGGTGGACTTGATGAGCCGCACACATGATATAAATTAGAGGGTTTCACACTAGTTTTTTGATGCAGCTTTCAGCAGGAGAAAACTCATTTTGCTCTCACACAGTGGAGCCCTTCTACTTTCTTTGCAATGGTAGTAAACTCTAATGGTAGTAAAAAATTCAATTCATAAGAAAAAAGCCTGAGAATTCCACTGTTTGTGAATCACAAGTTAGGAAGACAATGAAAGTCAATGGCACTTTTTTACTTCTGAAAAAAATACTGAACTTTTTACCCTTTTTTACTAGTAGTAAAAAGTTCCATTGACTTTCAGTGTCTTCCTATCTGGTGATTTGGTAACAGGGACATTCTCAGGCTTTTTTCTCATGAATTAAATTTTTTACTACCATGAGAATTTTTTTCAATGATTTGTGAATCGAGGCCATTGAATTAGAACATATTGCAGATGATGTGGCGCAGAGAAGGCGCACACTACCCATTCCCATATTTTCGGACACGTTTGGAAGTGGATCAGCTGCCATATCAAGCACTTTTCCAGCTTACTAGGCTAAATCGTGCAGCTTTGGAATCCATATTTGGCACCATTAACTGGTAGAAGACCTTTGGGTTTTTACATTGCGGTGCACCAAAACCCAGAATAGTCAAAATCCTGGCTTTTGGTCCACATTATAGTGTAAGCATAAGAATGGCGTACCATGAGGTTAAAGCTAGCAAAGAGCTGCTCCCTGCACCCAAGGACACGTGGCGCTATGTGAGCAAGCTTTGTATAGAAAACAATGGGCACATTTCTGCATTAAAGGAAACATTTTTAATACAGGTCCCTGGCAATCCAACCAACCCCCCCCCCAAAAGAAAAACTACATATATGCCTCTTACAAATATTACTGTTTAATTTGTCCTTCCACTACAGCATACCTTGCCTCTTTATTACATGTATCCACAATGTTAGCCATGCACATACAGCTACACAGGTAACTTAAAAAGTTGAAAAAAAAATGATGCGTTTACATTTACCCATTAAAAAGCCTTACAACACCACGCAGCAGTCAGAAAACAATACTAAACAATAGAAAAAAAATTTGAGTAAATTTTCCAATAATTTTCGCTTGCGACAGCCTTTTTATGAGCATTTTGAAAATTTTCCGAGTGATTAGAAAATTTTACGATTGCATTTTCGAGTGCAAGTATTTAATTCAACCCCTTTTTAGAATCACTCGAAAAAGTTAAAACTTTGTGCATGCGATCTGATTTTTCGAGTGACACTAATTTATTTCTACCTTTGTTGAATCGAGCCCTTTGTGTCTATATGTTTTTTAATCTGTATATTATTTTGTGATGTGTTGCTTTTTGTATTCCTATCTTTTAGTATTTATTCAATAAAATACCATTGTAATTTTTATTATCTGAGTGTGGCCTCTCTATATGGGGATGACTTTTTAGGGATTAATCTAGGATCTCTTCACTGTATAGTTTTATCTTTCTCAGCCATCTTCTTTTGTTAAATACGTAACTAGATGGCAGCATGCTTTGAATGACATCAATCTTGCAGCCTATATTAAATAAGAACTTATCAGAAAAAGAGAAGGATCAATCACACGACAATTGTGATTGAAACCTCCTCCATTTCAAACAATCAGCGCACCTGTGGAAGACAAGAGTGGGAATAGCAGAGGAGTTAACCCTCTGCAGGTCCCGTTTAAAATCCTCCTTTACAACTCTACACTTTGGCCTTGATTCAATAAAGGTCGAAAAAAATTCTCATGGTAGTAAAAAATTCAATTCATGAGAAAAAAGCCTGAGAATGTCCCTGTTACTGAATCACTAGATAAAAAGACAATGAAAGTCAATGTCACTGTTACTGAATCACCAGATAAAAAGACAATGAAAGTCAATGTCACTGTTACTGAATCACCAGATAAAAAGACAATGAAAGTCAATGTCACTGTTACTGAATCACTAGATAAAAAGACAATGAAAGTCAATGTCGCTGTTACTGAATCACCAGATAAAAAGACAATGAAAGTCAATGGCAGCTTTTACTACAGTGTAGAAAGGAGGAAACACTTCTCTACTTTTCTTAGTAGTAAAAAAGTGCCATTGACTTTCATTGTCTTTTTATCTGGTGATTCAGCAACAGCGACATTCTCAGGCTTTTTTCTCATTAATTGAATTTTTTACTACCATGAGAGTTTTTTTCTACCTTTATTGAATCGAGGCCAATGATTCAGTATCATGCGTGCAGATGGGGCAAGGTAACGCTGGGGGTTTTTATTTTTTTCAACTGTGCGCGGCTGTTCTTCCGGGTTTAACCAGCAAAACATCAGGAAACCCGGAAGCACTTCCTCTTTCTGGGCCGCTGGCGGATCCATAGGAAGCCACTGAAGGGAGAAAATCAAGTTACAAAAAGGCACATTAATATTTATGTGCAGCAATCTGAATTGCCCCGTGAAGGGATGCATAGGAGCCCGGCTTCTTATAAAGGTGTGGATCTGGTTTAGGGCCTCTATGTTTTCTTTTTGTAAATACATTTCTTCCTTCTTTTATTCTGGTTATGCTAATGTAAGTATTCTGATAAACTGATGCCCGAGCCCTGAATAAACTCCCTGTATGTAATGTTATTTGTAACAAAAGAACTCCTTGTAATGTAGAGTAATCCCTGTGGTGCAGATTTACGCTTCACAATCGCAGCGAGCCGTTCAGAAATTCAGGGGCAGGTGGAGGGACACACAAACACACAGTTTGTGTCTTGTCGGGTGTATCTGCAGTTACTGGATAGGAAGCGGCAGCACTGATTGGAGCTCTGAGCTCTGTAATAGATGGGAGTGGGCTCATACAGGTGACAGGCGGTGATGTACAGTAAGAGCACAGTAAGTCTGATTGTTGTGTGGAGACAGAAACACTGAGACCTGGATGGCTGCTAAGATGAAACTTTTACCTGAGGCCACCTTGCTGTACATCACCGCCACTCAAGGTACACTTATTTTCTATTTCCCCCCCCCTGTACATACAGATTGCTCACATTAATCCGGACCTTCACCCTGAATAAGAGCCTATCTTATATGTTTCCCACACCCTGTACATACAGATTGCTCACATTAATCCGGACCTTCACCCTGAATAAGAGCCTATCTTATATGTTTCCCACACCCTGTACACGCAGATTGCTCACATTAATCCGGACCCTCACCCTGAATAAGAGCCTATCTTATATGTTTCCCACACCCTGTACATACAGATTGCCCACATTAATCCGGACCCTCACCCTGAATAAGAGCCTATCTTATATGTTTCTCACACGCTGTACATACAGATTGCTCACATTAATCTGGACCCTCACCCTGAATAAGAGCCTATCTTATATGTTTCCCACACCCTGTACATACAGATTGCTCACATTAATCCGGACCTTCACCCTGAATAAGAGCCTATCTTATATGTTTCCCACACCCTGTACACGCAGATTGCTCACATTAATCCGGACCCTCACCCTGAATAAGAGCCTATCTTATATGTTTCCCACACCCTGTACATACAGATTGCTCACATTAATCCGGACCTTCACCCTGAATAAGAGCCTATCTTATATGTTTCCCACACCCTGTACACACAAATTGCTCACATTAATCCGGACCCTCACCCTGAATAAGAGCCTATCTTATATGTTTCCCACACCCTGTACACACAAATTGCTCACATTAACCCGGACCCTCACCCTGAATAAGAGCCTATCTTATATGTTTCCCACACCCTGTACATACAGATTGCTCACATTAATCCGGACCCTCACGCTGAATAAGAGCCTATCTTATATGTTTCCCACACCCTGTACATACAGATTGCTCACATTAATCCGGACCCTCACCCTGAATAAGAGCCTATCTTATATGTTTCCCACACCCTGTACATACAGATTGCCCACATTAATCCGGACCCTCACCCTGAATAAGAGCCTATCTTATATGTTTCCCACACCCTGTACATACAGATTGCTCACATTAATCCGGACCCTCACCCTGAATAAGAGCCTATCTTATATGTTTCCCACACCCTGTACATACAGATTGCTCACATTAAAAATCATCCTACCTGCATCTATTGCATGTTATGAGCCTTTAAACAGCCAAGATGGTGGCTTATGGAGCATCAGGCAGCCCGCAAACAGGAAGTGTCTTCTGACTGTGTTGCTCTGCATTCTGGGATTGCTGTCCTTTCCCTGACCCCAGCTCTGCTCTGTCTGAGCAAAGCACAGCTATAACCCCGCCCCTGTACTTTATCCCACTCTCCTCTCGTCAGTATGTGATGCTTCTGAGTCAAGATGGCGGCGCCCGTATCCTACAGTCCTGAGTTGCAGCCCAGTGGGGGAAAGAATAATAAGTAAGTGACTAAAAACTTAAAATATATTAATTTTAGATGCTGGGGAATCGTTTTTTAAGAGTTTGGGCTTTTCATTAAATCACGGGGAAGATCCGGTTTAAGTACAATTATATTTTAGGTCGCTACTTCTGAAGT
Organism: Gastrophryne carolinensis; assembly: GCA_027917425.1. Taxonomy (NCBI): domain Eukaryota; kingdom Metazoa; phylum Chordata; class Amphibia; order Anura; family Microhylidae; genus Gastrophryne; species Gastrophryne carolinensis. The sequence goes on from CM051242.1 coordinate 1,147,577, forward strand.
TTAGTGCACGCACTTTAATTATCAACACAGCTGCAAGTTAAAAAAAATATATGTGGATTTATTTAATTTTTAATGTATTAAAGTAGGGAGGGAGTGAGTGTTACTTGTAAACTACTTTTAGGGGTTTTGAAGAACCATTTACCAGTTTAAAGTTCCCGAGGATGGAACATAATTGTCTGCTCTGATTACCAGACGCCAGTTGCCCATCAGCATTGACCGGGTGCTCTTCGAGGGATTCCCCTATTTTTTTTTGCAGGCTTCATATGGTGTAGGGACTGGTATTCAGTATGGAGGTTGAGCTGGTTGTCTGAGGAAGGGCCCCCCATGCATGTTTAATTAAAGCAGAACAAAACCAACCCGGCTCCACCCTGGGATCTTTTTTGGCCGCTGGTTCACCCCCCCCCCCCAAATCGGGATGCCCTGCTGTGTGAAACTCTCCGGGGTGTCTGTAAACACTCACTTTTCCCCGCTCCAACCGCACATGTGCAGGCCTTTGTCCATTGAGAGCTGTCTGCTGTGACTATGGCCCTTATTCATCAAGCGATAGCGCCAGGTAGTGTCTGACGAGCGCCAGGTAGCGGCGACTACCGACTCAAGTATGCCCGGCGGCGGTCACAATGACGCATTTATCAAGCAAAATGAGGCTAGCGCCGGCGAGAGCGACGGCTAGCGCGGGATTCATCATGAAGCCGCCTGGACCGAACAGCGCCGCTGCTAATCCCATCACAGCGCCAGGTATGAGCTGTCGCTCCCTGGCGATGTCCAATGCATTTCAATGGAGCAATCTTTAATTATTCATAATTCATTGGTATTAATTTTTTTTTTTTTTAATGTCAAAAAATCGGAGAACACTTCTGCAATGTTAGGATTTATTTTTAAGTAAAAAAAAAAAGTAAAAAAAATATGTGCAGAATTGATCTAACAGGTCTGAGATTAATGTATTCATATTCCAAAATGATTCTAAAAACATGTATAATGTTACATTCAAAAAATATGGTTGTTTAGGGGTTAAAAACTAGTTAATACACATCGCCGCCAGCGCTCTGGGGTTTAAACAAGGAATGGACAGCGACAGCACATTCGGAGCGTGATTTGTTGATGAATATAAAGCTAGCCGTTCGCTCTGGCCATTCGTTGTCAGGCGCTCACATACAACGCTGGACCTGTGAAACAGCGACCCCCCAGCCCGTATTCAACATTACCGCACACCGACTGAGTCGCTGTCATCAAGCTAATGCCGGCCAAGCGCAGCGAATACTGACTGGTGCTGAAAAAATCACGCTACAGTCGCTCATCTGTCGCTACCTGGCGCTATTAATGAATCAGCCTCCCAGTCATTGGGCGAACGTTTCCCATTGTTGTGAATGGGGAGCGCGTGTTGCCGCATCCCCTGCATCACCGGCGTCGTGCGCAACTCCCGATCCAGACATTCAGATTTTTAAAAATGTTGCACAGATAAAAATGGTGCTGAAATGAACTAAGGAAAAAAACATTATAAAAATGTTCTTACAAAGAAACGTGAGAAAAAAAAGTGTGCTGAATCAGCCCCATTGAGACATGGGCTGGTTAACAGGCTGGTTAGTTTCCATGGTGGAAGGCTGAAAGGAGGAGGCATCAGCTGAAATTTCTGGAGGGGGGAAAGCTACACTTTTTTTAAGTAACCAATGATGGGTGTTTGTGTTACAATGTAACACTGCAGGTGTCTGGCTGCCTATTTGCAATGTAGCAGCAGTTAGCGTTTTGAATGCTCCCAGTGTGAGTTTCATTACTTTCAAAGCTGCTGCTTTTTTGAAATTTAAGGGGGTAGTTTAGTAAGAAACATGGCTGGTTTTTGGCAGTCCCAGCCCTGCCCGGCCCTCTCTATGCTTCTTTTGAAGTTCACCGTGTCTGCCTTTATTGTCCCCTTAAATCTTAATGTCGAACAAAACCCAGAATTTTCACTGTGCTGGTTTTTGTACTTTTGATTTGGGATGCCCCACTATGTGAAACCCCCAGATCGCCCTCAAAACTCACTTTTCCGCTGCTCCCATGGCACATGCTTGGGCTTTTGTCCAATCACAGCTGTTTGCCATGCATGTTAATGCTCGCCAAACAGCTCCATTTAGGCCCTTATTTATCAAGGAATAGCGCCAGGTAGTGTCTCACTAGCGCCAGGTAGCGCCAGCTATCGGTGGCTACCGACTCCAGAACGCCAGACGGCGGACACAATCACGCATTTATCACGCTAAATGAGGCTAGCACCGGCGAGAGCGTCAGCTAGCGCGGGATTCATCATGTAGCCGACTGCAACGAACAGCGCCGCTACTAATCCCATCACAGCGCCAGGTATGACCTCTCGCTACCTGGCGCTCTCCAATGCATTTCAATGGAGCAATCTTTAAATATTCATAATTAATTGTTTTTATGTTTTTTTTTTTTTAACTGTCAAAAATTCTGTGACCACTTCTGCAATGTTAGATATTTTTTTTAAGGTAAAAAAAAAAAAAAAAAATTTGTGCAGAATTGATATTACAGGTCTGATATTAATGTATTCATATTACAATATGTTTAGAAAAACTTGTTTAATTTTTTAATCAAAAAATGTGGTTTGGGGGTTAAAAAACTACTTTTAAGCCATCGCCGCCAGCGCTCTGGGGTTTAAACAAGCATTTCACAGCGCGAGAATTTTTTGAGCGTGATTTGTTAATGAATATGCTGGGAGCCGTTCGCTATGGCCATTCGCTGTCAGGCGCACCCATACAGCGCGGAACCTGTGAAACAGCGACTCCTAACCCCGTATTCAACATTACCGCACATCGACTGAGTCGCTGTCAACAAGCGAACAACGGCCAAGCACAGCGAATACTAGCGGGCGCTGTGAAAATCACGCTACTGGCGCTCATCTGTCGCTACCTGGCGCTATTAATGAAACGGCCTCGATTCAGAGACACATTCGTATGGACTTCCGTAGCTGTCTGTGAAAGTTTTGGTGGGTGTTTTTACTTTTTTTCGTTCATTTTTCATTCATACAAACATTCGGGAATGCGCTTTCGATGAATGGAAGCAAATCGGAACATTTCCGTTAGTTCGGATCATTTTCCAAACCAAATTGGAAAACCACTTCTTGGTTAGGTTCTTCTTCCATTTTAGCCCCCTAAAACTTACCCAAATCACTTCTCGGTCATGTGAATATTCATCTTTAAATATTTCTGGGCCCATTAGTTTTGTGTTAATGTATTTTGTAAATGAAATGACAATGTAACATTTTTTTTTATATTCCATCATAAAATATAAAATTGTAAAAAATTTTGAAAATTTCTAATTTTTACAACTATAAAAAACAGAATACATAGCAATGGCAGGCCACTGAACATTATTCTTCATCTGTGGTCCCCAACGAGTTGCGCAGCTCCTGCATCTCGCCCACCAACTGAAGGACCCTGACACTCAGTTGTGCCACTGTGGCACGTGTGGTCCCTGTTAAAAAACGTAAATTAAAATTTTGGTATAACCTTGTTGGGGTCATACTGCAGTGCCCCCCCCCCCCCTGTATGGTCCAAACACCTAAATCTGGACTTCCCTCGCCACCACGGGCCGGGTTTTGCATAGCGCCCGATTAGAGAACCCCTGGCCCGCATTCTGCAGGCAAAGAACGGGCATCAGAAGCAAGGGCGAGTGGCACATCTTGCAGTTCCTGCAACCAAATATAAAATAATTACACAAAGCAAAGGTAACCAACTAAAACAATAACTCCTACAACAAAGTAAGATTCAAGTTCAACAATCCAAATATAATTCACAAAGGGGGCGTGGCTATGTAACAGAGCCGGGTGGACGCATGGCAGAGGGGCTCCTGCAAAAATCCTGAAAACCCCAGAAATCCCACTTAACTGTCGACCCAGGTGGAAGGGGGACCCTTCACAACTGGCCCTGGAGTACCTGACATTGGTTTGTTGGAGCGATCAGCCCCACTAGACCATCCAGCATATCCTGAGGCCCTCGTCGGGACTTGGCTCGGCGCCATCTTTAGGAGGAGGAAGAGGAGAGAGCGTCATTCGAGGTGGTGGGGGACCGAAGAGTTAAACCCTGTGTTCTTTATCAGATAAGGGCTTGCCGAGTCTGAGGCCGCCGCTCACATTCCTGTGAAGCTGGACTCCCTGCGCAGTGACAGAGCCCTTTGATCTTCCGGCTGCGTCGGAGGCCGTTAGCTTCCCCCGCTGCCCCCCTCCCCGCCAGCACTGTGATAGTGCCGTCTAATCCTCCAGCCTCGCATCTGACTGTCAGCTTTCCCCGCTGCCCCGCCGGAGGCTTGCTCTGCAACACCTGCGCCTGTGCCGGAGTGTGTTGGTTGGGAGGATTCCCTCCTGAGGTGCCCCTCCTGAAGTGCCCCTTCTGAGCCCCCCCCCCCCTCCTCGCAGAGGCTGCTCTTACCTGCCGCTGGTGGCTTGTGAATCCCCACACTCCTCCCACTCCTCACCAGAGGGCAGTGTGGTACCTGGCCTTACATGACCATAAGGGTGGCTGCCCCCAATCCATAATCTTTCCCCCAATAAAAGGGACATTACCAACATCTCCCAATTTTGCACACCTGCTGCACAGCTCTTCTCAATACTGCAGCTGGTCCGGGGTTCAGGGGCAGTGGGGACGGCTGTCCTGACCCAATCAACCCTATATGAGAGTCAATAAAAAAAGACGCACGGTGTCAATACACTGCGGCACACAAACCATGGGCGAGCCTTCGGAGGAGCGCATGGTCTCTCCTACCTCTACTCCTGATAATGCTGCAATAATGGCTGCTATCACCAACTGTCAAAGCGTCCTCACAGCAAAGTTTGATAACCTGCAGGAGCAGCTTAACTATTTTAAGCATGACCTAGACAACATAAGGGATAGAGCGACTGAATCAGAAAGGCGAATTGGCGAGGCAGAGGATGGTTTGTCGTCAGTTGCTTCCGCAGTGGACTCCCTGAAGCGCCAGGTGAAGCTCCTCACGGACCGGGCAGAGGACTCAGAGAACCGGAATCGTCGCAATAATATTAGAATACTGGGGATACCGGAGAGGGCGGAGGGGGATGCCCCGGAAAATTTTGCAGAAAATCTCATCCAAAAAGTTTTAGCGCCGAAGGGCCTCTCGCCATTCTTCGTGGTGGAGCATGCCCATCGAATCCTTTAAAGCCCCGCCGCCGGGAGCTCCTCCGCGCCCCTTTATCTTAAAATGAATGAATTTTAGAGATCGGGACACAGTATTAGCGACCGCCCGGAAGCAGCGGGACATCCTATATGATGGCGCAAGACTATCCTTTTTTCCGGACTTTTCATCTGGAGTACAGAAGCAGCGCCGCTCCTTTTACGATGTGAGAGCGCGTCTTAGGAGGAAAAATATTAAATATGCCATGCTATTCCCTGCCAAGCTGCGAGTTCAAGATGGAGATACCACAAGATTCTTCCTCACTGCGGAGGAGGCGAATGCTTGGGTGGACTCGCTCCCGGCAACTGGGGGGCTGGTTCCCGCCGCTAGTCAAGTTGGGGCTCTGTGCTTCGGAACGTTCATTGTTTACAAATTGCCGTTGCTGGGAATCCTGAGGAGATGCTGATCGGGGGGAGATTTACTCTCTCCATTGTTTTACTACTCCGTCGGGGCTGGACTTTGGGGATTGACTCCAGGACCCGGTCGTCCTTGTCTGACCATCCTTATTTTCTGGGGGGGGGGGGGGGGGTCTGGAGCTGTGGGTCCTTCCCGCCTCGTTCTGTCTGACAGGCTTGATTGGACTCTCTCCATTCCTTCGTTTCCTATCCTGGGTCCATACTCCCTTCTGTCCTTGTTTCCCCCTTTAGTTCTGGGATGGTCGGGCCCTCTGGGGTGTGTGCATCCTGTACGCTGCCTGAGGTGCCTGCCTCTAATGAACACGTCTCGCAGACACTAAGTCAACCAGTGTTAAAAGTTACTTGTTGTGGTTTAGGGAATAAGCTCGCCGCAGTTGGGGTTAGGTGGAGCAGGGTGGGATCGGGTAGGGTTAATAAAGTTTGTTGGGAGGGCAGGGTAGAGTTATTCCATTACCGGTTATTCGGATCCGGAGATTGTTTTTTGGGTGGGGGTGCTGTTCCAATACGGGCTGGTGCCCGTAACCAGGGTAAGGTTAATGATTAATGTTCATTTGTATATGTGGTTTGACTGTGTGTGTTACTGGTGTGTGTGTGGTGGAGTGAATGGTGTGACCTGCTGCTTTAAAGCTCTGAGAGGAGGGGTGAGCCACTGGGCCCTAGACGTTTACCTGGCATATACGAGTTTCAGACTAAATTGGTATGGAGTGTAAAGTGATCTCGTGGAATGTACGTGGTCTCAATGACAAGATAAAGAGATCCTCCGTTCTCCAATTTTTGAAAAAGCATAAGGCCAATATTATGATTCTGCAAGAGACCCACCTACTGGGGCAGAAATCAATGTCCATCAAAAAACCATGGGTTGCACACTTATTTCATTCTCACTACTCTAATTATGCCAGGGGTGTTTCAGTGCTAGTGGCCAAACATATGCCCTTCACTCTTCTTTCAGTGCATTCTGACTCTAAAGGCAGATTTGTTATTATACATGCGAAGATATACGATGTTAAGATCCTGATAGTGGGATTATACATCCCGCCCCCATTTGACATTGGGATCCTCCAAGAGATCATGGATAGAGTCGCTACCTTCCCGCCAGATCCCCTATTGCTGACCGGTGACTTTAACATGATCCTTGATAGAGCTCTAGACCCGCTGACGCCCGGGACAGGCCCGTCCACTCCACTAGCGGGATGGGCGGAGGCCCTGGGCCTAACCGAAATATGGAGATGGAAGCATCCTATGGAAAGGGCTTTCTCCTGTCACTCGATCCCTCATAAGTCCCTCTCACATATAGATATGGCCTTTGGGTCTAAGTGCCTGCTGGCCAGGGTAGTGGCCTGTGAATACCTGCCGCGGGGTATCTCGGACCACTCGCCATTAATGGTGACAATTTGCATTTCTGGGAACCGGGGGAGCCTTAGGCCCTGGACATTGAACCCCCTATGGTTGGAGGATGAAGAGGTTTATGGTTCAATGTTCAGCGAACAGGAAAGATACTGGCAGTGCAATGGGGAGGAGACCTCAGCTAACACACGATGGGACGCTTTCAAGGCGGTGGTTAGAGGCAGTGCCATCAGTGCCATAAAGGGGGCCAGGGTAAAGAGGGGGAGGGTCATCCGAGAGCTGGAAGAGAAAATAGCCAGAGCGGAAGAGAGATTTGTGGAGACAACTAGCCCCTCAGATCATGACTTACTTAATGCCCTACAGAGGGAGTATAATCTAGCACTAACAGAATCCACAAGAAAGAGCTTATTATTTAAACAGCAAACAATTTTCGAGAAGGGGGATAAAAATGGGAGAACCTTGGCATACCTCTCCAGAGCAGAAAGTCCACAAACAATGGTTGCGGGTATCACCAATCAGACCCAATTTATCACTGACTTGGGGGGAATTTCTAGGCAATTCTATGATTATTACAGCTACCTCTACTCCTCTAAGGTCAGTTACGATCTAGAAGAGCTGGATTCTTATCTTGCTTCTATAGTTCTCCCTTCTCTTTTGGAGTCTGACAGGGAAATGCTAGATAGTCCAATAACCTGCGATGAAGTAGTGAAAGCAATAGCCCTAATGTCTAACCGAAAGGCCCCTGGGCCGGACGGGCTTCCCTCCGAGTGGTACAAGAAAAATAGTGAAACCATAGCGCCGAGGCTGCTGGAGGTCTTCCTGGGGGCCCTGCAATCGGAGCATCTTCCTGAAACCTTTGCAGAAGCGACTATCACCCTTATTTATAAAGATGGGAAACCCCCGGATGCCTGCAGTTCCTATAGACCGATCTCGCTCTTAAACCAGGACGCCAAGGTTCTCGCCAAAATACTGGCACTTTGCCTCAATAAGGTGATACTCTCCCTCATTGGTAATGATCAGTCAGGCTTTATGCCAGGCCGAACGACAAGCATTAATCTAAGACGGCTGTTTAGTAATCTGCAGATTGGGCATGACAATGCGGGGAGTAGAGTGGTTTTCTCACTCGATAATGAAAAGGCCTTCGATTCTGTCGAGTGTTAGTGGGCAGTGTTAGTTAAATTTGGCTTCCCCCCAACCTATGTCAAATATGTCCAACTGCTTTATAAGAATCCTAAGGCGAGGGTCAGAGTAAATGGAGTCATAACAGCTGAGTTGACACTGGGTCGGGGTACGCGACAGGGGTGCCCACTCTCCCCGCTGCTGTTTGCGCTGGCCATTGAGCCCTTGGCGTCATTAATCCGAGACTCCGCTGAGATTCAAGGGTGGAAATTGGGACAGGTGGTCGAGAAGGTCTCCATGTATGCAGATGATACTTTAGTCTACTTGGCTGATGCTAAGGGCTCTCTGGACGCGTTACTGGAGTTGATAACAAAATTTGGTTCATTTTCAGGTCTTAAGGTTAACTGGGGGAAATCCAGCTTATATGTGGTGGATGAACCAGGGGGAACGCAGATTTCACCAGTATCCTCGCTTCGGAGAGTAGAAAACTTTAAATACTTGGGAATTGTCATGCATGCGAACCCTTCTAAATATATCGAACTGAATATCTGCCCAGTGGTTGGTGCCCTCAGGAGAAAAGTGGCCCAGTGGGCGGCTCTCCCTCTATCAGTCATTGGTCGTATTAATATAATCAAAATGATCTTTCTCCCTAAGTTCCTATATCTGTACCAGGCGTCGCCTGTGGTGCTGCCGGCCTCACACTTCCGACTTTTGGACTCCATCATATTCGCGTTCATATGGGGGGTCTCTCCCCCCAAAATGAACAGAACCATCCTTAAAGCCCCGTCGGGATTGGGTGGTTTGGCCGCACCGCACATGATGCTGTATTTTTATGCCGCACAGTTGGTATACACTGCGTGGTGGATGAACCCCCCCGTTGGTAACCCGCTGGTGGCTCTTGAGTCCTCTCTGTTGGGCCCAGTGCTCCCTTTGCAGAGTCTGGTGTACAGGGGAACAAAGGCTCTCCTGCACGCCACTACCTGTATGAGAGCGACACTATATGTGTGGCAGAAGGTACAGGCTATGAGGAATCCCCCCCCGATCGCCTTCTGAATGTTCTCCCAATACCCCTCTCTGGGATAACCCTAATTTGCCAGAATTGAGGGCCCTTCCTGACACAATTTTTTGGAAAAAACGGGGAATAATCTCATTAGCGCAGCTATTCATTGGAGGGACTCTGATGACATACGAGCAGCTGGGCCATGCGTTCGCACTGTCGCCCAGAGACTTCTTCCGGTACCTACAGCTCCGGCACGCCCTAAGATCCCAGATCCCTATTGTGGGACTGCAACTGCTGGAATAACCGATTGAGTCCCTGATAAGATCTAAGGATATAAGCAAGCCCACCTCTACGTTATATAATGCCCTCCTTCTAAGCCAACCATCCCCTTTAGAAAAAGCACAGAGGAAATGGGAAGGATTGATCCCAGGTGTGGACCAGAAGGATTGGGAAGAAGCTGTTGATAACCTGTATTCCTCTGTTATAGATGCTAGAGATAGGCTGATCCAGGCCAAATGGCTTCATCAGGTGTATCTAACCCCAGTTAGGTTGAAAAGGATGGGCCTGGCAGGAACAGACCTTTGCCCTAGGTGCAACACTGTTGTCGGCTCTTTGCTGCACATGATGTGGGAATGTCCGATTATTTCTGCATTCTGGGATGGGGTGTCTGACTTTATTTCGATCTCATTGGGCCTCCCTATGAGGAAGTCAGCATCCCTCTGTCTATTAAGTGTGGTAGAACCCATGTTGGATGATGGCCCGCAAAAAATCCTGTTACGTCTACTAATGTTTTATGCGAGGAAATGCCTTCTTTTAAACTGGAAACATCCAAACAAACCAAGTCTTTCAGGTTGGAAGAGCTTGATAAACGGTAAACTGATTCTGTATAAGCTGACCTACCAGGCCAGGGGATGTCCGAACAAGTTTGAGCGAGTATGGGGAACGTGGCTTAATGCTCCCAACTCCACTAGTGGCTAGGGACTACCGGTGGCTCATCCTCCAGGGATAAAACGTATTCTCCATAAGATGAGCTCAATTTAAGCAGGTGAGCCTGAGAGTGACTGTGGTGTGAATAATGGCTGGTGTGTATGTACGTTGCTATGGGTGGTTACAATTATAGTTGTAATTGTAGTATAAGAGCGGCAGTACTTATGATTGTAATTGTATTGTTTTACTGCAATTGTATTGTTTTATTGCACAATTTAAAAAGCATAAATAAAAACTAATAAAAACAAAAATATATATATATAATTCACAAAGGACATAAGTCTAAAAAAATATAGCAATTATATGGATGTGTGGAAAAATAAATGTTTACATGCTAAGGACTAATTTAGGTCAGCATTAAAATGCTTCTATAAGGCATACATGAAATGTATTGATTCAGGTATGCATTGCTATACAATTTATGGCCTCGGCCATGCTGATACATGCAATGCCTTGGTGCTAAAGGCGCGCAGACTCCTCCACATAGCCGCAAAACATGTTCAACAATAGCAATCCGAGCCCTCAAAGGTCCCGTAAGTGGATCGGAAATGAAACGGATTTATAGGGTGGTGATCCGTCGGAAATCAGCTCTCTGAATCAGACGGAAACCATCCCAGCAACGGAAGTTATCTGAACGAACGGAAAATATCAGATTTTGTTTGGAAAATGATCCGAAGTAACGGAAATGTTCCGATTTGCTTCCGTTCATCGAAAGCGCATTCCCGAACTTTCGTACGAATGAAAAATGAACGAAAAAAAGCAAAAAAATGACAAACACCCACCAAAACTTTCACAGACAGCTACGGGAGTCCGGACGAATGTGTCTCTGAATCGAGCCTGTTTTGCGGCTATGTGGAGGAGTCTGCGCGCCTTTAGCACCAAGGCATTGCATGTATCAGCATGGCCGAGGCCATAAATTGTATAGCAATGCATACCTGAATCAATACATTTCATGTATGCCTTATAGAAGCATTTTAATGCTGACCCAAATTAGTCCTTAGCATGTAAACATTTATTTTCCCACACATCCATATAATTGCTATATTTTTTTAGACTTATGTCCTTTGTGAATTATATTTGGATTGTTGAACTTGAATCTTGAAAATTAATTTGTTGTAGGAGTTATTGTTTTAGTTGGTTACCTTTGCTTTGTGTAATTATTTTATATTTGGTTGCAGGAACCGCAAGATGTGCCACTCGCACAACATACAAGCAGTGTTTGGTCCAGCTATGCGATTCCTCAGTGTTCTTGCAGGGCATCCAGGGTCGTCCCATGATGCTTATATATTGCAGAGCTCCGGCTTATTTCGTCAGTTTGAGTCAGGAGAATTATCTGGTAGATGGCTCCTGGGTAAGTTTGCTCACATTCCATCAATCCATTTTCACTGTATGGCAATGAATATAGTTGATGACTCATGACTTAACCTATTGCTGTTTTTAGCCCTTGATGACATGTTAAACAATATTGTAGCTTAGAATGTGTATTTTATGTTAGTATTTTTAAATTCTTTCAGGGGATTCTGGATATCCACTCCTGCCCTTGCTCCCATTCTTTGCCTGCAGAATGCGGGCCAGGGGTTCTCTAATCGGGCCCTATGCAAAACCCGGCCCGTGGCGAGGGCCCTCTGGCTTTTGAAGTCCACATTTAGGTGTTTGGACCATACAGGGGGGGGGGGCACTGCAGTATGACCCCAACAAGGTTATACCAATATTTTAATTTAAGTTTTTTAACAGGGACCACACGTGCCAGAGTGGCACAACTGAGTGTCAGGGTCCTTCAGTTGGTGGGCGAGATGCAGGAGCTGCGCAACTCGTTGGGGACCACAGATGAAGAATAATGTTCAGTGGCCTGCCATTGCTATGTATTTTGTTTTTTATAGTTGTAAAAATGTGAAATTTTCAAAATTTTTAAAAATTTATATTTTATGATGGAATAAAAAAAAATGTTACAGTGTCATTTCATTTACAAAATACATTAACACAAAACTAATGGGCCCAGAAATATTTAAAGATGAATATTCACATGACCGAGAAGTGATTTGGGTAAGTTTTAGGGGGATAAAATGAAAGAAGAACCTAACCGAGAAGTGGTTTGGGTGAGCTTTATGGGTCCAAAAGGGAAGATGGAGGATAGTGCTAAGTGATTTAGCTAAACATTGTAGTAGAAGTGAGGGTGGCAAATATGTAGGCAAGCACTTTAATGAGTTAAGTTTGTAGTGCGCAGGCGCAAGATCGTAAGGATTCCGCCTGGGCGATTATTTATTGAAAAAGGGAAACTAACGGGAAACGTAAAGTATTCGTTGGAGGATACGATGGGAAAAGGGCAAAAACGAAAGCCTGCGTTGTAACATGTGAAAATGAAACGGAAAAGTCTGGATGGAAAATGACATCCTCGTATTCGTAATCTGCCGTACGAACGGACGGAAACTTTACAGAAGGTTTTCAATGCATGAATAGAATCGCTCGTACGCTCATACGAGAACGGAAACATTTCCCAAAAAAAACAGATCGGAACTAAAACGGAAGTTTTTTGTTGTCTCTCTGAATCGAGCCTATAGCCCAACAGTCAGGAGCGCTAGCGTCCACATCCCAAGTCCCCTTTAGACGTGGGCGCGCTCAGGCCTCGTCTTAAAGCGGACCAAAACCCACATTTTTCACTAGCGTCCCCTGAATTGCTCCCCACATGAAGAGTATCTTTTGCCAGTTCTCACTGCTCCTGCTTCACTCTAATCCCAGATAATGGCTGGGCCTGTTTTAGCTTTAAAGCTCCGCCTCCTCCATTCATTGCCACTGTTGTGTGTGGCAATGATGCCAATGCCACACCTGTGCCATGAATGATCTCCCACCATCGTACAAAGAAGAACAGCAAAAATAAAAGTGTACCAGGACAATCTGAAAAGTGAAAATATCCATTTCTAGTTCTACACTCTAAGAAGGGAATATCAGCAGGGGCTTTGTCCAAATGTATTTCCCAGGTTCAGTGGGTTTTTGTCTTTAATGGCAGGGCGTGCCTTTGCCCAGAGATGCTGGGGATGTGTCTGCATTGTTTGCATCGCCATAGGACAGAACCAGGGCAAAGGTAAGTTTTGAGGTTACTGGGGTGGGGGGGGGTAACGTAGCGGGGATTCAGGCCCACAGCCTGCCCTGGAGTCTTTAAGAATCCACGATTGGCTGCTCTGAGTTTTGTTTCGCTTTAAATAGAGTACTCATATATCATCCTCCAAAGACAACTACTCTATTCACATTTGCAGCTTGCTCTTTCATTTCCCCTCAACTGACATTCCTAAAATCATCATTTTAACATACCTGTGGCTAATTTACCAAATGACTATCACTTATTTTGGCCTCAAGTATCAATCCACCACCAGGGCCGTATTTAGTGTTCATGCTGCCCTAGGCACTTCAAGTGCTGGCATCCCCTTTTGTTAAAGTGTCTATGAGGCTCCATGGCAGGCATACTCCCTCCCCCTCGGGGCATCCAGATTCAGGATTCCCTGCTGTGTGAAACCCCCCAGGTCGCCCGGAAACTCACCTTCTTTCTCAGCCCTACGGCGCATGCGCAAACAGCGTCCACATCCCTGCTACCCCTAAAGCGGGGCCATTTGTGAATGGCCGGCGCGGGCACGCTCCCTTTTAAAGGGTAGCGAGGGATGCGTCCGCCAGCGCGTTCGGATCCAAGTTCTTGGACGAAGGGACGGGAGCAGATCCGAGCACGCTGACTTCATGAGAGGCTTCACATACACTGTAGGACTGGGGAAGGGTGAGTGAGATCAGGTGATCTGGGGGGTTTCACACAGCAGGGCACCCGCGATCGGGACACCCTGGGGGCAAGGACCAAAACCCAGGATATTCAAAATCCTGGGTTTTGGTCCACTTTAGGTAAGGTTGAGATAAAAAAAAGAGCTGGAAGGAGAAAACCGAATAGAAGGACTGACAGAAAAAGAGAAGGAAAGACTAAAAAGAATTGAAGGAATGACAGAAACACATAATAGAAGGAAAGAAGAAAGAAAAGGAATGGCATGACAGATGAAAGAAAAAACAAAGAATAGATGGAACGAAAGAAAAAGACTCGAAGGAAAGAATAGAAATAATAGAAGTAAAGATTAAAGAAAGAAATAAACTGGCAGAAAGAATAGATGAAAGAAAGAAACAAAGAATTAATAAAAATGAAAATAAAGGAAAAAAAAAAGCCCCCCCCCCCGAGTGTGCAGCGGAAGCACACAATGTGGCTCGGGAGCATTTGTAAGGAGGCATTAACGCGCCAACAATTTTTTTCCCTTTTTTTTTTTTTTTTAAACGATAGCAGTCTTCGCCCCCCCCTGTAAGTGGCCACCCTAGGCACAGGCTTTGTCACAGGTTTGCCTACTGGCAAACAGAACCCTGTCAGACATGCACTTGACTTATTCTTCCCTATGGATGGGCGAACCCGCCAAAGTTTGGGTTTGACAAGTTCATCCGAACTTGCCGCTAAAGTCCTTTTCGGGCCCCCGTACTCGACCCAAACCCCACTGAAGTCAATGGGGACCCAAATTTGGGGGACCGAAAAATGGCTGTAATATTTGGGGGTAGCACCATGGCAATAGTCCTGCACAAAATGGGCTAGGGAAAGTACTCAAAATAATAACAGAAAACCTGAGAATAGATATTTTATTGACCAGATGAGTAAGGGGTGGGGGGAGTCCATTTCCAAAGCTAAATGTCTATTTCATTGCCCTTCCATGGACCGGTGGCTCACATACTGGGGGACAACTAGGAACAAAGAAATCTCTGCCAATTGTCCTTTTCAGGATTTCATGGACAGGTGGCTGATATACTGAGTGGGACAGGCCATGTTCGTATGCTCGTATGCTGGGAGAGGGGGGGGGGGGGCATCTGCTAATTGTCCTTTACAGGCCACTTAGAGGGACAGGTGGCTGATATACTGAGTGGGACAGGCCATGTTCGTATGCTCGTATGCTGGGAGGGGGGGGGGGCATCTGCTAATTGTCCTTTACAGGCCACTTCCAGGCACAGGTGGCTGATATACTGAGTGGGACAGGCCACTGTCAGTAACCTCAAAAATGAAGAAATCAGCAAATAAGGGTCAGCTATGCCTAAGGCTGTGGTGTTGCTAATAGTAATAGTGCAAATAGTGGCCATTGTGTGCTAATGCACACATGGAATTTTTCCTCCGCATTTTCCCATCTGTGCACATCAGTGAATAAACACTATATGAGTGACTACACACAGGTGAATAACACACGCGAGCACACGTGCCCGGAGCGGCTGGCTGCGCTAAACTCACCCTGGAGGGAGAGGTTGTGTTACATCTGTGCCTTCCTCCAATTCTGACTCAGACAGAGGTAAGAATCGCCCATATGGAATTGAGGTTCCTGGGAGTAAGTCAATAGGACAATCATAGGAGCGATGAGATGGTGAGAGTCAGCCCCCTGTTTAATAAAGATGTTCTCGAAATTTCGATAGGCCAAGGGAATCTTTAAACGGTCATCTGAAGATAATATGGCCACATGGCCCTTTTCAGATCTGGATAGAAGGCAATGATTCTTGCAAAAGACAGAGTCCCAATGAACGCCACCATCTTCCATTTGGATTCTTCCAGTCAATCTTGGGGTTGGGCTGTTGCAACCAAGGGAATCCAAGAATGATGGGAAACTGCAGAGACAGGAGAACATCAAAGCTCAACCACTCGTGATGAGGATTCTGGAAAGCCACGATTAAAGGGATGGTTTGGGAGGTCACTGGGCCCCCCTTCACGGAGAAACTACTAGCCAGGAGATTTTCAGAGGGAAGTCATGAACGGGATCAGGTAAAGATGAGCAAAACAACTGCAGGCACTGGAATTAATGACAGCTGAGACATCAAGTTTACCTTGAGGGAGCTGCAAAGAAAGAGAAACACAAACATAAGAGGCATGTAACTCGAAGGGGAGAGAAGGATGGACAGGGCAAGGGACTCGCTTATCCTGTGGCTGTATGGAGCAAGATGCCTAGAAATGTCCCAAGGTGCTGCAGTAGAGGCAGAGATTTTGGGAGCGCCGATGAGTCCCCTCCTCAGCCGAGATAGAAGGCCGAACTACACCCAGGCTGGAGCATGCATCTGGCACGTATGGAGGAGAGGTGCACCCGACCCTCTACTGGGTGCGGGCGTGCGTGAAGTGCACGCAGAGGATCTTCCAGCCTGCCTAGCACCACCCATCACTGACCAGGGGTGTTGGCAGGAACAATGGCTGGTACCAGTCAACCCTTCCCTCTACCTTATGAAAGTGTTTGGCAAGTCAAAAGTTAAAAATAAATAGCAGTTGCTTACCTTACAGTGCTCTCATCCCTGCTATGTCTGTCTACTTAGTGAGGAAATCAATTCCACATTCAGCTTTCAGTCTTCAATCAACCTTTAGTGAACCAAGAACAGAAACATCCCCCACTCTCTTCCCAGAAGTCTTGATTGGGTGCCACTCTCTGCAGCTATGAAACCCCACCCTCCTCTGTAGACACACTATCTGCTGCCAGGCTGGAGACACTCTTAGCCTGTTGCGTCTCTCATCTTTTTCTGATCACACTATGTGCTGGCTGTAATTATGTGCTGGCTGTAATAAATAGAGGCACAACAATGTACTTAGTTTTTTTTACTATGATATCTGTAAAGCACAAAGTGTGCTTACATCACATCACTGTTTCCCATACCCACTGTTTCTCCTCTTTTCTTCTCTGCATCTCCAATGTTCTAATACTTTTACTAATAACTACAGGGTCTTGTTGAAAATGGTTTAACGTTTGGGACAGTGCAACAAGTAGCCCGAAACAAAGGGACAACAATCAGGCGCTCACCTTTAATATAACTTTAAGTATGATGGATTTGACTGTGTATATGGACTAGAACTCCACAAGGATGAAAGGGTGTCTGTCCTTGAAGTACTTCCAGACAGAGTCCCTTCATCCAGGACAAGCAATGCCTATTTGGCCGCGCAATGATCGGTAAAGCTGAGTAACGTGATTGAAACGGAAGACGATTCCAAAGAGGAATGGATGGGAGTGGTTTTAGCTAGAGCATCAATCATGCAAAACAAATGGTTTTATATAACTTATGAAAAAGATGCTGTTCTACTCATGTATCAGCTTTTAGATGACGATAACAAAAGAATATTTTTGCATCATGCTTGACTCTAATGATTCTCCTCCAGCGGAAGAGGTTGAGGTTGAGGTTGTGGACAGCAAGTGAATTTGCCAAAGAAGGACTAGCATGGTAATTCATAAAGTGGAAGCCAAACCTTCAGTGTATTTTGTGACGATTGCACGGGTTGATCAGACCTATTGATCGTTCATCTGATCAGACTGGCCAATCGTACCACACGTGTGTCACAGCAATTCTTCAATTGGCAACACACGCGGTTATAAACTGCTGCCACCAGAGCACAACAGTGCTCAACTCTATAATATAATATAGGCCACACACAATACAATCAGATCGAACGTATCGATCGACCCACAACCACTTCCAGGCGGGGGGCGATCGAGCGTCCTAGGCAAGTAAGGTAGCCAGTCTCTTCAGAATAGCATGGGCCTTTTAGATCTTTCAATAAGAGCGTCAGGGACTATGCTGTATTTTAGGATTTATTCAAACAAACAGAAAACACCAGGACAACAAGAAACACGATGCAAGTGATAAAACAGAATTGACTATAAGCACGGTAAATAAATAAATAGCAATGCAAAATAAAAGAAGGTGGAAAATATACTTAAAAGTCCGTCTGGGCTGCGTTCTCTTTGATCGAATCAATTGTCCCCACACGCTTTCTGGTCTTGTTCAGCTTGGATGTTAAAAGCCAGCGTGTGTCAATCTTGATGGTCAGATCCAGCCCTGTCCCCATTCTACAGCTCACCTTATTCCCTCTACCCAGGGGTCAGTTTACAACCCCTCCCATGGGCCGAACAATTGGTGTCACCCCTGCCTGATTGGTGCATCTGGGATTCTCCCTCTTTGAGAACCTAAAAAATTGGTTAATATGACTTATCGGATTGCACAGGGAGGGGGAACACTTTGGGACTGATTTAAGTGATCTGTTGTTTGTTTGTTTTCCACACTGGGGAAGGTTTTATTAGCCCCATCCACTCTCGTGTTTATCCAAGTGGGAGGGGGAGCAAGTCGTAAAAGAGGGTCAGAAATAGGTGAGAACCAAGTGGGAGGGGGGACAAGAATGAGGGGTTTACACCAATCTGGCATATCCACACACACAAATATATTACACCAGTCTACACACCTAGAGAAATTAAATACACCTAGGATGTTCTGTCACACCTTCCCCCATTAAGAGGTTGGCTGGAGGGGAATAGCAGTTTCCCCTTTTAGCCGACCGACTTCTGCTGGTTCGGCCTGCCGTGATAGCCCATCCGCATTACCATGGTTACTCCCTTTTTTATGCTGAATGCTGAAATCATATTGCTGGAGAATTAGGCTCCAACGGAGTAGCTTACCATTGTCACCGGCAACTCGATTCAGCCAACTTAGGGGGTTGTGATCAGTGATGACCGTGAAATTCCTGCCATACAAGTAGTGTTGGAGCTTCTGTAATGCCCACACGATCGATAAGCACTCCTTTTCGATAGTGGCATACGCCACTTCACGAGGAAGCAGCTTCCTACTCAAATAGAGGATGGGGTGTTCTCCCCCGGCGTGATCCACCTGGCTTAGCACTGCTCCCAAGCCATAAGCGGAGGCGTCAGTTTGCACCAGAAATCGCCGGGCAAAGTCCGGCGCCTGCAGCACTGGGGCACTGGCCAATGCCTCCTTCAGGGTCTGAAAGGCTTGTTCACATTCGGGGGTCCAATTTATCGACCTGGGCATCTTCTTTTTGGTCAAGTCTGTCAGGGGTTTGGCTATGGCACTGTAATCCCGGACAAACTTCCGATAGTACCCCGCCGTCCCCAGAAAGGACTTGACCTGCTTCTGGGTTTGGGGGGTGGGCCATGCCATAATGGCCTCAACCTTCCCTGTGTCAGGCCGCAGGTTGCCCCCTCCTACCTGGTGCCCCAGGTACTGGACCTCGGTCATGCCCACCTGACATTTGCTAGGTTTTATCGTCAGGTTGGCGGCAGCCAGCCGGTCCAGGACCTCGGACAGGTGTTCGAGATGTTCTTCCCAAGAAGAGCTGAACACCGCGAGATCATCCAAATAGGCGACTGCAAAGGCCTCCAGACCCCCCAACAGTTCATTGATGAGCCTCTGAAATGTGGCGGGTGCGTTTTTCATCCCAAACGGCATCACCACGGACTCAAATAAGCCGAAAGGGGTGATAAAGGCTGACTTTTCACAGGCCTCAGGTGCCAGCGGAATTTGCCAGTACCCTCTGCTCAGGTCCATGATTGTGATATAGCGGGCAGCCGCCAGCTTATCCAGCAGCTCATCAATCCTGGGCATAGGGTAGGCATCAGAGGTGGTGATAGCATTTAGTTTCCTGTAGTCCACACAGAACCGGGTAGTCCGATCCTTCTTGGGGACTAAGACTACCGGCGATGCCCATGGGCTGCGGGATTTCCTAATTACACCCAGGGTCAGCATCTCCTCAATTTCCTTTTTCATGTCTGCCTGTACCTCCAAGGACACGCGGTAAGCAGTCTGTCTGATAGGGGGATGCGTCCCTGTGTCCACACGGTGGACTGCCAGGTGGGTTCGCCCAGGTCTCCCGGTGAAGGTGTCGGGGTATCTCCCTAGAACCTTCTCCAGCTGGGCTCTCTGCACTGGGGATAATTGAGGGTTGACATTCAGGTCAGCCCCCACCTCTCGGGTACCCTCCAGTAGATCTAAGAGGGGGTCCGGTCCCTCCTGATCAGACTGACTGCACACCGGCATTATGTATGCTGTCCTTTCATGATGAGCCTTTAGCATATTCACATGAAAGGCCTTCTGTCTCCTTCCCCCCAGGCTGACCACATAGGTGACATCGTTCAGCCGTTTGGTGATGGTGTGTGGACCCTCCCAAGCTGCTTGTAGCTTGTTTTGTCGCATTGGTAGTAGGACATATACCTTTTGACCTACATTGTATGTCCGCTCTCGAGCATGGCGGTCATACCAACGCTTCTGTTTGGCTTGGGCTTGTGCCATGTTTCCCTGCACCACCTCCACCAAGGCCTCCATTTTGTCTCGGAACCGGAGGACATAATCCACAACGGACACTTCGGGGCCTGCAATCTTGCCCTCCCAGGTCTCCCGGATTAGGTCCAGCGGTCCCCTCACACGCCTCCCGTATAGGAGCTCAAATGGGGAGAAACCTGTGGACTCCTGTGGTACCTCTCTGTAGGCAAACAAAAGATGAGGCAAGTATCGTTCCCAGTCTCTCCCTTGTGACTCCACAAAGGTCTTGAGCATCTGCTTCAGCGTTCCATTGAAACGCTCACACAGACCATTGGTTTGTGGGTGGTAGGGACTGGCCACAATATGCGTCATCTGTATTTTGTCGCAGAGAGCCTGCATCAGGTCAGACATGAACTGGGGCCCCTGATCGCTCAGGAGTTCAGCGGGGAATCCCACTCTCGTGAAGATTCCCAGTAGGGCATCAGCTACCTTGTCTGCTCTGAGGGAGGAGAGTGCCACAGCTTCTGGATACCGGGTGGCATAATCCACCACTGTCAGTATATACCGCTTGCCTGAACTGCTGGGGATAGCCAGAGGCCCAATGATGTCCACTGCAACCCGTTTAAATGGCTCATCAATTATGGGCAACGGCTGCAGGGGTGCCTTTTGCACATCTCCAGCCTTACCGACACGCTGGCAGACAGTACAGGACCGACAGTAGGTGGCTATGTCGACCCCCATGTTGGGCCAGAAAAACCTCTGGGTTATTCGGGCCCTGGTTTTGGAGATGCCCAAGTGACCCGCTAGTGGAATTTCATGGGCCACCTTCAGGAGGGATCCCCGGAATTGCTTTGGCACAATTAGTTGCCTTCTTACCAGTTCAGTCTCCCCATCTCCCTGGGGCAGATTTTCCCGGTACAATTTCGCATTCTCCCAATAGACCCTTTGTCTGGCCCCCTCATCTGGAGTACTGGAAGCTAGGCTTCTAAGCTGCTCCAGGCTTGGGTCGGTTTGCAGGGCTTGTTCGAAGGTGGGACTACCTGTCCCAGCTGGCTGCCCCGTGGTGAACAGGGCTAGCGGCTGAGTTTCTGGGGAGGCTGGGTCAGTTGGCTCAGAGCAAGCAGGGGAGTCAAGTGCACCCCCTTCCTCCTCTGGGGCCAAGGACTCAGCCACCGCCATTCTTGCAGCACCAGCTCTGGTAACTGCGAGTACAGGCGCCTTCACATTAACAGGGGAACGTGTGACATTTACATCCTGATCACTTACCTGCCCAGGTTCACTGATCTTCTCCTCTCCCCTTCTGGGAGCATAAGACAACCCCAACCCCTCTCCCTCTCTTTGCCCACCCCTAGGGCTCCCTGGCGCCTCACCTGCATCTTTGCAGGTCGCCTGTAAGGGTTCAGAGGACAGAGTTGGGGACTCCACAGAATCAGCTACGGGCTCATAGTAGGAGACCAACCTGCCCAGGTCCCCGCCGAGCAACACAGCCGTGGGTATCTCATCAGATACCCCCACTTCTTTTATCCCTCTACCCGCCCCCCAATCAATGTACACCCTTGCCCGAGGTACATGAGGACGGACTCCCCCCACTCCAGTGAGGGTCAGGAATCTCTCCGGGATTAGATTTTCCTTGCTGATTAGGTCCGGGTGGACTAAGGTCACCTCTGCTCCAGTGTCCCGAAGCCCAGTGACCACTCGATTGCCGACCACCACGGGTTGGAGGTTGGCATTGTTGGGACTGGCGTCACCCCGCACCATCATCACAGAAGAGCGGGGGGCGCTCGCCTGGCTGGCTGCAGCTGTTCTTTTGGCTTCTGGACAATCCAGTCGTAGATGCCCAATCTTCCCACACAGGTAACACGCGCGGGGTGCAGCAGGCGCCCGCTTGACACCAGAGGCTTCCCGGAAGGGCTTCTGGGAGGTCCGGCTGGCCGATGGTGACTGGCAGACGGGTGATAGTCTTTCTTCTTTCCAGCTACTAGAGGGTGCACGACGGCCATCAGACACCCGGGTGTGCACATAGCTGTCGGCCAGTTCTGCTGCTTCTCGAGCGGAGGTAGGTTTGCGCTCCAACACAAACTGCTTGAGGTCAGGGGGGCAAACGTGCATGAATTGGTCTTGCACCATCAAGTCCTCCAGGGTATCATAACTGTCCCTTTTGAGGCCATGGACCCACTGCCGGAAGGTGGTACGCAGTCGGGCCAACAGGTCTAGGTAACTGTCCGCGGGTCCCTTGTGCAGTGATCGGAACCGCCGGCGGTAGACCTCTGGGGTGAGCTGATACTTTTCAACAATGGAGTCTCTGATTGCCTCATAGTCCCCATCTTTCTCAGGAGGCAGCTCAATGAATGCCTCCAATGCCTTGCCCTTCAGCCCTGGGGTTAGGTACAATGCCCACTGTGACCGGGGCAAATGATGCTGGCGGCAGATCTTCTCAAAGGACTGCAAGTACACATCCACGTCGCAGTTTGTGTCCATAACTGGGAACTTTGGGGCAGAACCCACAGTTACAAATGAAGAGTCCACTGAAGGCAAACGAGGGTCAGGGGTGGTTAGTTGGATCTTGGCCATTTCCAGCTCATGACGGCGGGCAGCTTCCCGCTCTGCCTGGGCAGCTTCCCGCTCGGCCTGACGCTGTGCAGCCTCCCGCTCTGCCTGGGCAGCTTCCCGCTCTGCCTGGCGCTGTGCAGCCTCCCGCTCTGCCTGACGCTGTGCAGCCTCCCGCTCTGCCTGACGCTCCAGGAACTGTAAATAGGCCTGCGGATCGGTGGCGCTTAGCTGGGTCAGGACCGATTCCAGCTGGGGGTCCCTGCCAGTAGCAGAGAGGCTGGAGCTGGGAAACCCAATGGGAGCAGGCACTTCATCCACCACCTCAGGCTGGGATGGATCAGCTGCACTGGAACATTCAAGTATATCTGTTGCAAGCTGCGTTGGTGCCTCCAGATCGGCTTCATAGAGCGATTGCACAAGCTGTGTTTTGGTTCGATCATAAATCGGCAGCTGTCTGCGCTGGCATTCATTGATCAGATCGTCTTTGCTCATTCGCTTGTATTGCGCCAGCCCAGACATTCCAGCAAAAACAAAACAAAGGAGGGGCAAACAATTGCTATCTGCTTATTTACCGTCACAACTATGCACCAATAAATAACTGATTAATTTAAATAAAGTCCTTCAATACAGCATTACTTAACACAACCTTATGCTCTAAATTGAAAGAAATAAAAAGGTGATCCCACGAGCTGCCAACCAATTTGTGACGATTGCACGGGTTGATCAGACCTATTGATCGTTCATCTGATCAGACTGGCCAATCGTACCACACGTGTGTCACAGCAATTCTTCAATTGGCAACACACGCGGTTATAAACTGCTGCCACCAGAGCACAACAGTGCTCAACTCTATAATATAATATAGGCCACACACAATACAATCAGATCGAACGTATCGATCGACCCACAACCACTTCCAGGCGGGGGGCGATCGAGCGTCCTAGGCAAGTAAGGTAGCCAGTCTCTTCAGAATAGCATGGGCCTTTTAGATCTTTCAATAAGAGCGTCAGGGACTATGCTGTATTTTAGGATTTATTCAAACAAACAGAAAACACCAGGACAACAAGAAACACGATGCAAGTGATAAAACAGAATTGACTATAAGCACGGTAAATAAATAAATAGCAATGCAAAATAAAAGAAGGTGGAAAATATACTTAAAAGTCCGTCTGGGCTGCGTTCTCTTTGATCGAATCAATTGTCCCCACACGCTTTCTGGTCTTGTTCAGCTTGGATGTTAAAAGCCAGCGTGTGTCAATCTTGATGGTCAGATCCAGCCCTGTCCCCATTCTACAGCTCACCTTATTCCCTCTACCCAGGGGTCAGTTTACAACCCCTCCCATGGGCCGAACAATTGGTGTCACCCCTGCCTGATTGGTGCATCTGGGATTCTCCCTCTTTGAGAACCTAAAAAATTGGTTAATATGACTTATCGGATTGCACAGGGAGGGGGAACACTTTGGGACTGATTTAAGTGATCTGTTGTTTGTTTGTTTTCCACACTGGGGAAGGTTTTATTAGCCCCATCCACTCTCGTGTTTATCCAAGTGGGAGGGGGAGCAAGTCGTAAAAGAGGGTCAGAAATAGGTGAGAACCAAGTGGGAGGGGGGACAAGAATGAGGGGTTTACACCAATCTGGCATATCCACACACACAAATATATTACACCAGTCTACACACCTAGAGAAATTAAATACACCTAGGATGTTCTGTCACATATTTCATCAAGTTTAATGACGATTTCCATATTTATGTATATGATTTCGTGAAGACTTCCTAAATGAACTTTGACAAGGTTGTGAAGCTACCAAGTGTAATATTTATAGAAAATCCAACTTTTTGATTATAATCTTGCATTTAGTGGAGTAATGAGAATATGAGAAGGACTTTGTGGCTTACATCAATAAGCAAGGAATAAATCACTTCTGACAAATGAGGAACTTAGGGGTATAAGTAAAGAAACTGAACAAAATATAAAAAGAAATGAGTTGTAAAAGAACATACTAATGGAAGAGTCGTGTGACTGCTCATTATGACGTTATTCTTAAGCACTCATTCTTTACCTTTAGTATATATAATTTCCCTACATTAGATGTCTGTATATTTTCGCTTCCAGCATCCATGTTGAAGGCATTATGGGTAAACAGTATGTTTATCTTGCCATCTACAGATACTAACAATGCACTCTGAAGTCTTCATATGTGCCTATTTGTATAATGCAAGGTGTGCCAGCAAGTACATAGTTTATCAAAGCTCAAAAAAGTATAATGCCATGTGTGCCAACAATTAAATAGTTTATCAAAGCTCAAAAAAGTATAATGCCGAGTGTGTCAACAATTAGTTTATCAAAGCTCAAAAGAGTATAATGACAGGTGTGTCAACAATGAAATAGTTTATCAAAGCTAAAAAAAGAATAAAGCCAGGTGTGCCCACAACTAAATAATTACAATTAAATTAAACAGTGCTGACACACAAGTGGCTTGAACAATTGGTATTAAAGTGGTACTAAACAGCATTGACACACAAGTGGCCTCAACCAGTGGGTACTCCACTAACAATTGGTATTAAAGGATAGTGACACCCAAGTGGTTTGAGCAAGTCGCAGATGTACTAGCACTTTCCCTCTGGTAACTAGAACATCAAAAAACAAGGGGCATTGAAAAAGCCAGTGGAGGGCAAAACATGTCTGCCCTAATTATATGTTTAATTACAGTTAATATGATCAAATAGTAACGGAAAGTACAAAAAAGTTTTTTAATGTTTATAATGAAAATGACTTTTAACAATATTTACTTGGAGACCTGGTCATGTATAACGGCTCAATAACTATATTGGAATAGACAGAAAGATATATTTTAAAGTGATTCCCCTGGTTTCATACTCAGAATGCCCCCATTAAAAACCCAGGAGAGCAAATAAGACTCTAAGGTTGGCTGGTTCCTTATACCTGGCGCATCCTAATTTGGGATTCTGTGCTGTGTGAAACTCCCTGAATTGGTGAAATAATCCCTCAGCTTGTGATGCCACGGTGCAAGCGCAGGCTGCATCCCTGACTGATATGTACTCCCGTACTCAGCTATTCAGTCAGGGAAACAAGGGATGCCAGACGCTCCCCGGCCTCTATCCCAGGCACTGTGGGTATGCATGGCACAGAGCGCTGATTGGACCAGAGCAGGCATATGCGCCATGGGATTACCGGTGAGGTGAATATTCTTGAGATCCCAGGGGGATTCACACAGCGGGACATGGACCAAAACCTGGGATGGTCAAAATCCTGGGTTTTGATCCCTTTTAATCAGTCTGCAATTTTGACTGTGGAGGCTGTTGGAGGGTCATTCTGGCTGAAATGTTCTCCCAGGAATGCTTCCTAGATCAACAGACATAAAGCACAGTCTAAACCACTCACATGCCAACCATGCTGGATTCATCCCCTGCACTGCAGCATTTCCTTCTCCTCTTCACTACATAGCCCCGGGAAAGAGAAGCATGAGAACCCATGAAGGACGGGACTAGGAACATCTCCGTGCTCTTCACAGGAAAATAGAAGGACTGGTCATTAAAGGGTGCTGTGCATATGACAGGTGAACAGCCGGCTGCAGTTTATGCTTTGCCCACTTTGAGGAAAGATTTTGCCTGTGCTTGCTACAGCTTTACTGAGCCATCGGCAGCCCTGCTTCACCAGCATATTCCTCGATCCCCACTCCTGCATACTGCGCTCCAGGAAGGAGAGCAGTGTGCCACAGACCCGGACTGCCACCCTGAGCCGCTGTGATGCACAGCGGCCATATTCCGCTCCAGGGTGAAGTGCAGTGTGCTGCCACCGCTAGAGTGTGCCGCAGACCCGGACTGCCACCCTGAGCCTTCGTGATGCACAGCGGCCATATTCTGCTCCAGGGTCTATCCCTGCCTCTAAAACTGGCAACCCTGGCTTAATACAAACATAAGAGTGAAATGCCACTCTTGAGCTGCTAAACGGCGATGGATGAGAACCACCATCTACTCATTTACTCTTATACAGGAACCTAAAAAACCTAGAACTCCAGTTTGGATCTTTTTTCATAAATTACCTTTATTTACAAAATATTAAGCCCTGGACACCCTCACCCACACTTAACCCCCTTCAAAACTGTCAGCCCTGGCTTAGTACAAACACTGAAAGAGTGAAAGAGCAATCTCGAGTTGCTGAATAGCGATGGATAAAAACCATTACTATTACTACTCCTTTATGTAAATGTGCAAAATATACAGGGGCCTAAGAATCTCAGAAACTCAGCTTGTATCCTTCTCACCTAAACTACTTCCAAACCTTGCCTTCATTCACTGCAGCCTCACACTACCACAATAATTTATCTGCAGCCCTGGTCTCTATTCCCCCCTCACTTATAGCTACTCCACCCCCAAAACTGGAAACCCTTGCCTAATACAAACACTGCAAGACTAACAGCACTCTCAAGTTGCTGAATAGTGATGAGCAAAAAACATTGAATCACAATTACTACTCCTTCATGCAAATATAAAATCTTATGCAGGAACCTAAGAAACCTAGAACCCTAGTTTGTATTCTTCTCATGTCAACTACTTCACACCTTGCCTTTATTTAGACACTGCATCCTCACATTTCCCCAATAATGTAACATTAGACTTGGTCTCTATTCCCCCTCACTTTCTAGCTAATAGCCCCGCCCCCAAAACAGACAACCCTTGCTTAATCAAACACTGCAAGACTGAAACGGCACTCTTGAGTTGCTGAATAGTGATGGACGAAAACAATTACTACCCCTTCACGCAATCTTGTACAGGAACTTAAATCGGACCAAAACCCACATTTTTAACTTGCTTTCCCTGAATTGTTCCCCCCCCCCATGAGGAGTAGCTTTTGGCAATTTTCCCTGCTCCTGCCTTACTTGCTCCCCGCAAATACTGCTTAATTTAGCTGTAAAGCTCTGCCTCCTCCATTTATTGCCACTGTAGTGCGTGGCAATGATGTTATTGTCACACCAATGCAATGACTGATAGTCTGCAATTTTACAGAGAGGAAAAGCAAAAAAATCAGTGTTCCAGGACAATTCTGTAGACAAAAATATCAATTTCTAGGTCTACACCCTATGATGGGAGTATTGGCAGAGGCTTTGCCCAAATATATTTCACAAGCTTGGTGGGTTTCGGGCTGCTTTAAGAAACCTAGAACGCCAGTTTGTATCCTTCATTCACTCACTTAACGTTAACCTCAGCCCTGGACTCCCTCATCTATATCCAACCCTGCTCCCAAAAACTGGCAAGCCTGACTTAATACAAACACTTCACTTCAAGGCTCCCTTTAGAAATGAAAGCACTCTCATCCTCAATCCGATACTTACATTGCCAGGGCAAAGGTGAGTTTAGCTGGTTAGGGCTGCCCCAAGACCAGCGGCCAGCCCTCGAGTCCTTTAGAATCCAGGGCCAGCCACACTTGGTTTTGTCCCGCTTTATACTGGCATTTTTGGATTGCACTGTGAACTATAATCACAGACAATGATTTCTGGAAGTATTCCTGAGCCCGTGCAGGGATTTGCATGATTGCCTAGGTTTAACGCGATGCCATCTGAGGGCATCTGAGTACCATTTGGGGGTTGTATTAATTCTGCTCAAAGCGGACCTACCTACATAAATACAGGATCTGGGGTCCACAACCTGTAGCACATATTTAAAGCTTATTTAACCCTTTGCCTGAAGAGTCCTTTTAAAGTTGCCGTATCACCAGGATTTTTACTAAGCTGCTGATAAGTCCTTATCCCTGGGGCATCCTGATTTGGGATTTCCCGCTTTGTAAAACCACGCCCCTTTCTGCCATTCCAGTGGCACATGTGCGGCCTCTCGTTCAATCACCACTTCATACGAAAGCAGGTAGCGGGGGCAGCAGCATCCCCGGTTTCCCTGCAAAGTGCCTATCTGAATGGCTGGCCAAGGGAGAGCGGTTCAGTTGCAGGGATGCTGCCCGCAATTGTGATGAGAGCGGGGGAAATTAAAGCAATTATGAGCTAATTTTACATTGTTCCCATGGGGGATAAGGGGAAGGAATTAGTGTGTGCCTGGACAAGCCCAACAAAACCCACTGTGGCCTTTTTAGATTCCAGGGCTGACTGCTGGCCTTCCCCTGGGTCATCCCGAATTGGGATGTGCTGCTGTGTGAAACCCCCCCCCCACCCGGGTATTCACTCACCTTTCCCTGGTATAAAAGGTGCATGTGTGGGCTCTTGTCCAATAAGAGTCATTTGCCGCGCCGGTGTCATACGAAAGCTTTTATTGATTTTAGTGGGGAGCGCAACCTGCCACATCCCCTGCATCTTTAGGCTGTGCGTGCTCTAAGGACCGGGGCTCTCGGGCTGCTGGGGATGTGGCTGCTTGTGCTCCCCATTGAAGTCTAGTCAGAGCTGTTTGCCGAATTACGGCAAAAAAACGGCTCTCATTGGACGAGAGCCCGCACATGCACCATTCGACAGCACAGAGGTGAGTAATCACTGGCTTTCTGGGGCACTTCAAACAATTTAGGATGCCCTTGGGGCAAAACCCAGGAGAGTCAAATCCCCTGGGTTTGCTTCCGCTTTTAGAGGAACACCTGCCTTTTTGGCTCTCCTTGTTATCTTTTAGGCTACAGGCACAGCCCTACTGTGTGAAACCGCACAGATCAACGTGCGTACTGAGATCAATATGCATTAGTTTCATAGCCAATGATCTCGCTGTGCTTCAAGCGGTGGGTGCATACCCACGCCGAGCATTTTTAGAATGGATGGCTTGGGTATGCAGAGGAGTAGGGGTGCAGTTTTAAGATGGGAGAGAAACATCTGAGAAATCCCAATAGCAGTAATGACCAGAATTAGACTGAAAGACAGAGGCGGATATGCAGCAAACCGTGTTTAATAACAACAAACAGTGCATACACACCAACCAAGCTGCTATACATATATACACAAAGATAAACCAGGAATCAAGAAACACACACAGATTGCTGTGAAGTGAGGAAAACATACGTGCTAGGGGTCCAAAGTCCAACAATGGCTATGACTAAGCTAAGGCAGAAGTCCAGGGTACAGAGTTCCAGGTTTCAGGTTCAAAGGCTCTGGGTACAGAGTTCAGGTTTTAGAAGACAGTAACAATGCTGATCCGCCAATGCCATGTGCTGACCAGCTTTTATAGGCCGGGAAGTCCACTAGGTGCTGGCTGGTCAACACACACCAGCAGAACAGAGCCATCTGCTGGTGGAGCAGAATAATGCAGGGGACATCAGACTGGAGGAACTCCACACCTGACTGTACGGTTCTGAAGAAAGCCCAACTAAGGCTTATCTTCTGAAGAGAGCTAAAGACAAAGAAACTCTTATCGACAATAATGGGATGTGTCTTACGGTTCTCATTCTTCGCTTGATACAGCTGCTGTAAAACTTGCCTGAGTCCCGCGATCCACTTTGAAATGGTCCATGGCTGGGGCCACAGAAAAATGTCCGCCAATGCCCATACTTGAGGACACTCCTAGTGCCACCTATTGTCTTCCTTCATTGTAACCAGGCAAAGACTATTCCTTGTGTGCACTTTTGAGATCCAGATTGTGGTTACAGTTGATTATGAGTCTTTTTGCATGTGTTGGTCATTGCAGGATGGAAGCTCTGTGCAGCGCTTGCCTTTGGGATAACATGCGGATCCTTATATTTTATAAACCAGCAACATATAGAAAAAGATCTACCAAGGTAAGATATAGTCAATTGCTTTTTTATAGCAATAAACAGAATAAAAAAAAACAATCATTATTGTTAATAAGACGACTTGTTCCAATGTTTAATTCTATGTGGAGAGAAGTTGAGGCCATTTAAAAGTAAACTTTAGCACCTGAGGGACTCGGGATGACGGCAACAGAATCAACAGACAAAAAATAAACTACAGCAAACAGTAGCTAATAGTATTATTATATTTTGATTTATAAAGCGCCGATACTTGCAGTGCGGCTGTACAAGATAGAGATTACAGGAGGGTAAGACGAGTAATAGAAAAGATCCATAAGGTTTATGCACATGCTGTTGTTTTACCACTATAAAAAAGCTTTGTGTTACGCACCGGGTTGAACGTGCGAGGAAGTGGACCCGCAGGGTCTGCAGAACTGTTTGGCAGATACCGCGTCAGGGGAGCGGAGTCTAAGGAGTCACTGGTTTTCACCAGAGCCCACCGCAAGGCGGGATGGTCTTGTGCGGCAGGTGACTCCCAGGTCGCTACCCCCCAACAGCGGCACAGTTCCACAAACTGCTGAGGTGACGTGCAGTAGAGACAAACAGTGGTCGAAGGAGAAGGCCGAGGTCAGGACTGGCAGCGCGGGTTCAATAGCGGAGAAACAAGCCGAGGTCGGGACGGGCAGCACAGGTTCAAAGGTCAATGGGAGAGCCGAGGTCATACACGAGGAAACAAGCAATACAGCGTCTGTCATTCACGGAAGAACACCGAAGATCCGGCACAGGAAGGAAGGCAGGGTTCAATTTATGGGAAGAGCCGAAAAGGGATTGGATGGCCAGACACCAATAATCAGGACCTTGGCCCTTTAAATCTGTGAAGGTTGACGCGCGCGCCCCCTAGTGGCCGGGGACGTGCGCGCACGGAAGGCGGAACTGCAGCAGAAGGAGGAAGCCGGCGGCCATGCCGGTCAGAGGAGGAAGCGCGGGGACCAGGTAAGGGGACAACGCAGCCTGGGGGGCCAGCAGCGGACGCCCAGATGGCGGTAGAGCGGGGAGCGCTGCAGGAAGGGGACGCAGCGCTCGCCCGAGGAGAGGCACGGAGGGGGGCGCTGCGCGGGGAAGGCGCAGCGCTCGCTCTAACAGTACCCCCCCCCTTAGGTCTCCCCCTCTTTTTGGGACCGAGGAAGTTTGAAATAAGGCTCCGATCGAGGATATTCTCCTCAGGCTCCCAGGACCTCTCTTCTGGACCGCAATTCTCCCAATCCACTAGAAAGTATCGTCTCCCTCTGGATGTTTTGGAAGCCAGAATCTCTCTCACCGAGAAGGCATCTTCGGTACCCGCGACCGGAAGTGGCTCCAACGTTTTAGAAGAGAATCGATTAGTCGTCAGAGGTTTTAATAATGAAACATGAAAAGAGTTGGGAATACGTAAGGAGGCAGGCAGATGAAGTTTGTAACAGACCGGATTAATTTGTTGCTTGATCCTGTACGGCCCTAAATAGCGAGGGCCCAATTTATAACTGGGTATCTTGAAACGAATGTACTTGGCTGAAAGCCAAACTTTATCTCCAGGAAAGAAAACAGGAGCGATTCTCCTTCTTTTATTAGCGCTGTTCTTCATACGGGTAGAGGCTAGAACAAGAGAATGTCGTGTTTCACGCCAGATAGAGGAAAAAAACTGTGTTAAGTCATCCACGGCGGGTACCCCCGACTGTGTAGGTAAGGGTAGAGGAGGCAGAGGTTGGCGGCCATAAACAATGAAAAATGGAGATTTTTTGGTGGCTTCAGAATCTTTGAAATTATAAGAGAACTCCGCCCATGGCAAGAGATCGACCCAGTCGTCTTGTCGGGCCGAAATGAAGTGACGTAGATATTGTCCTAGAACCTGATTGACCCTCTCCACTTGGCCGTTGGACTGGGGGTGGTAAGCCGAGGAAAAATCTAATTTCACTTTTAACTGAGTACAGAGAGCCCTCCAGAATTTTGAAACAAACTGAACTCCCCTGTCGGAGACAATGTGGGAAGGAAGTCCATGGAGCCGAAAAATATGCTTAAAAAAGTTCTTAGCCAACTGGGGAGCGGATGGGAGTCCTGGTAGCGGAACGAAGTGCGCCATCTTTGAAAAACGATCCACAACAACCCAGATCACTGTATTGCCTTGAGATGGAGGAAGATCCATGATAAAGTCCATAGCGATGTGTGACCAAGGGATTTCAGGAATAGGAAGAGGATGAAGAAGGCCCGCCGGTCTTTGGCGAGGGGTTTTATTACGTGCACAGGTGGTACAAGCTTGCACGAATTCTGCCACATCCTTCTCAATGGAGGGCCACCAATAATATCTGGCAATAATTGCGTTAGACTTTTTGATACCAGCATGCCCGGCAATACGGGAAGCATGACCCCATTTTAATATTTGGAGGCGTCGGCGAACCGGGACATAGGTCTTCCCAGGCGGAGCTTGCACTAGGGAGGCAGGAGCAGAATGAATCAAATGATCAGGGGATATAATGAACTGAGGAGCAGTGTCCACGTCAGTGAAGTCCGAGGAGCGAGACAGAGCATCTGCCCTGATGTTCTTAGAGGCAGGCCGAAAGTGAATGCGGAAATTAAACCGCGCGAAGAATAGTGACCAACGAGCTTGGCGAGGATTCAAGCGCTGAGCAGTCTGTAGATACAAAAGGTTCTTATGGTCGGTAAAAATAGATATGGGGTGAAGCGACCCTTCTAGTAGATGTCTCCACTCTTCAAGAGCTAATTTGATAGCCAGAAGTTCACGATCCCCAATAGAATAATTTCGCTCCGCGGAAGAAAAGGTCCTAGAAAAGAACCCTCAAGTATGATTTTTCCCTGATGCAGACCTCTCTGTGAGTACAGCTCCTGCTCCAATGGAAGAAGCGTCAACCTCCAGAGAAAAGGGACGAGAAGGGTCTGGTCTGGAGAGCACCGGGGCCATAGAGAATGTCTTTTTCAATGTTAAAAAGGCTGCCTCCGCCTGTGGAGGCCATGACTTGGGGTTGGCTCCCTTTTTGGTGAGAGCCACAATGGGGGCCACGATAGTGGAAAAATGGGGTATGAATTGACGGTAATAGTTGGCGAAGCCCAGAAATCGTTGAATGGAACGCAGACCAACAGGCCGAGGCCAGTCTAATACCGCTCTCAATTTGCTAGGGTCCATTTGTAGTCCTTGGGCTGAAACAGTATAACCCAAAAAAGGCAGAGCGGTCTGGTGAAAGAGACACTTTTCTAATTTGGCATAAAGATGATGCTGCCGAAGGCGGGATAGTACCAGACGAACGTGCCGGTGATGCTCCTCGAGGGAAGAAGAGAAGATGAGGATATCATCTAAATAGACCACGACACAGGAGTACAACAAGTCCCGGAAGATGTCATTGACGAACTCTTGAAATACGGCAGGAGCATTACAAAGCCCGAAGGGCATCACCAAATACTCGAAATGACCGTCACGGGTATTAAAGGCAGTCTTCCATTCGTCTCCCTTGCGGATGCGGATCAGATTGTAGGCTCCTCGAAGATCTAGTTTGGAAAAGATCCTGGAGCCACGAAGACGGTCGAAGAGTTCTGGAATTAAAGGTAAGGGGTATCGGTTCTTTACCGTGATCTTGTTAAGACCCCGATAGTCAATACAGGGTCGGAGAGAACCGTCTTTTTTCTGTACAAAAAAAAAGCCTGCCCCAGCGGGAGAAGAGGACTTCCGGATGAAGCCCCTCTGCAGATTTTCTTGTATGTAAGTAGCCATTGCTTGAGTTTCGGGGACGGATAGTGGGTAGATACGGCCGCGAGGAGGAGTGGTTCCAGGCAGGAGATCGATCGGGCAATCATAAGGGCGATGTGGCGGAAGGATCTCAGCTTGCTTCTTACAGAAGACGTCAGCGTAGGCCCGGTAAACTTCGGGTAGGCCCGGTAGAGATGTGGTAGGATGAACGGTTCGAACTGGTAAGGCTTTCAAGCAATTCTTTAGGCAGGTTGTACCCCACGCCTTGATGTCCCCAGTGACCCAGTCTAGGGTAGGATTATGAAGTTGAAGCCAAGGAAGACCCAATAGGATTGGGGAAGTACAATGGGGTAACACAAAGAGTTCCAAGTATTCCTGGTGAAAGAGGCCAATCTTAAGGAGCAAAGGCTTGGTACGGTACTGCACCATACAATTCAGTCTATCTCCATTAACTGAGGCGATGAATAACGGTTTGGCCAAGCGGTTAACTGCTATGTCGTGTTTCTTGATCAGGGAGGCCTCTATGAAATTGCCCGCCGAACCAGAATCCAGGAAGACCGGCAAATTAAGCACAGAGGCAGATGAGAGACAAAGCTGTGCAGGTACGGTAAATCTTGGAGAGGAAGCACACACACCCAGAGACGCCTCTCCCAACGAGTCTAGGTGCGCCCGTTTCCCAGTCGAGAAGGACGAATGGGGCAATCTCTTAGGAAATGATCAGGACTGGTGCAATACAGACAGAGATTTTCATTCCTCCTGCGAGACCTCTCCACGGGGGTTAGGCGAGAGCGGCCGACTTGCATGGCTTCCACCTCTGGAGATGATGGTTTCTGAAAGGTAGGGGCCAAACGAAACATCCTCCTGTCGCGTTGGGAATCTCTCTCCAGGCGAAGTTCTTCACGCCTCTCAGCAAAGCGTATGTCAATGCGAGTGACGAGATGTATGAGTTCAGAAAGGGAGTCAGGAATCTCTCGGGCCGCTAGAACATCTTTGATCTTGCTAGAGAGACCTTTCTTAAAACAAGCGCAGAGAGCCTCATTATTCCATGCTAACTCGGAGGCCAAAGTACGGAATCGAATAGCATATTCACCAACAGAAAGATCGCCTTGCGTTAAATTCAATAGAGCGGACTCGGCAGATGAGGCTCGAGCGGGTTCTTCAAAAACCTGACGGAATTCTGTAACAAAGGCCTGGACGGTGAAGGTGAGAGGATCATTACGGTCCCACAAGGGAGTGGCCCAAGCCAAGGCTTTTCCGGAGAGCAGACTAATGATGAAGGCCACTTTAGAGCGTTCGGTGGGGAATTGATCGAACAATAATTCCAGGTGCATAGAGCACTGGGCTAGAAAGCCTCTGCACAACTTCGCGTCCCCCTCATATTTTGCTGGCAAGGAGAGGCGGATTCTGGATGAGGAAGCTGCTGGAGACTGCGGTGGCGGCACCGGTGGCGGTGGAGGAGG
The DNA here is from genome assembly GCA_027917425.1 of Gastrophryne carolinensis. Lineage (NCBI taxonomy): Eukaryota > Metazoa > Chordata > Amphibia > Anura > Microhylidae > Gastrophryne > Gastrophryne carolinensis. Next base: position 1,183,109 of record CM051242.1, read on the forward strand.
CGACTGCTGCTGGGTCAGGAGTTGCTGCATCATAGCGGTAAGCTGATTAATCTGCCGGGACTGCAAAGCCACCAGCGCTGGGAGTTCGGAAGTCTCCGGCAAGGGCACCTCAGCGGGATCCATGGCCGGATCTTACTGTTACGCACCGGGTTGAACGTGCGAGGAAGTGGACCCGCAGGGTCTGCAGAACTGTTTGGCAGATACCGCGTCAGGGGAGCGGAGTCTAAGGAGCCACTGGTTTTCACCAGAGCCCACCGCAAGGCGGGATGGTCTTGTGCGGCAGGTGACTCCCAGGTCGCTACCCCCCAACAGCGGCACAGTTCCACAAACTGCTGAGGTGACGTGCAGTAGAGACAAACAGTGGTCGAAGGAGAAGGCCGAGGTCAGGACTGGCAGCGCGGGTTCAATAGCGGAGAAACAAGCCGAGGTCGGGACGGGCAGCACAGGTTCAAAGGTCAATGGGAGAGCCGAGGTCATACACGAGGAATCAAGCAATACAGCGTCTGTCATTCACGGAAGAACACCGAAGATCCGGCACAGGAAGGAAGGCAGGGTTCAATTTATGGGAAGAGCCGAAAAGGGATTGGATGGCCAGACACCAATAATCAGGACCTTGGCCCTTTAAATCTGTGAAGGTTGACGCGCGCGCCCCCTAGTGGCCGGGGACGTGCGCGCACGGAAGGCGGAACTGCAGCAGAAGGAGGAAGCCGGCGGCCATGCCGGTCAGAGGAGGAAGCGCGGGGACCAGGTAAGGGGACAACGCAGCCTGGGGGGCCAGCAGCGGACGCCCAGATGGCGGTAGAGCGGGGAGCGCTGCAGGAAGGGGACGCAGTGCTCGCCCGAGGAGAGGCACGGAGGGGGGCGCTGCGCGGGGAAGGCGCAGCGCTCGCTCTAACACTTTGTTTGGTACCTCTGAGACACCACTACTTACCATGCTGTGATTAGTGATTGGTGGGGTAATTAGGTGGTGCACCAAGCATTGGTGCCGCCAACCTAAGGCTCAGAGACTGAACTGCTGACTCCTGGCCCTGCTGGCTTGACAGCCCCCTAAGCCATTTGATACAGGACCGGTGCTCTTCCAGTGGTGCCTGTAAAGAGGTTGCAGGTAATGGGACGGGAGGTATTGGCATCGGTGATGGGTTTTGGATCCAGGCAGAAGCTAGATGTGACCCAGAATTCGCCTATTCGCTACATATATATATATATATATATATATATATATATATATATATAACAAAAAAAAAAGTGCATACCCGCATCTTTGGGCTGTGTGCATGCTCCCGCCCCAGCCTTTCAGGTTGGCTGGGGACGGGGGCATGGCCGCTGCTGGGGACCCAGATCCCCAGATTCACTCACGCTGCAGCATCTAGGCTGCATCCCCGCTCACCTCTAGCCATGTGCGCACCCACACCCCGCCTTTCTGAATGGGTAGCGTGGGCACGCCACAGCTAGAAGCTGAGCAGGGGATGCGGGTGGTCAACTCTACTCGGACCTGCTTGGCTGCGTAGCCGCCCAGACAGCTTAGCAGTAAGCAGAGCTGGAGGGAACTGCTCGGCCAATCAGAGTGCCTGCACTGTGGGAGTGCAATGGGTGAACTGGGGGGATACACACAGCGGCGCTTCACAATTCGAGATGCCCCATCTGAGAGGAACAGCACATGGGAAAGTTCATGTGTGTTGTGCCTCTTTAAGGAAAACAGTGTATAAACCCTAAACTTAAAGTGGACCAACACCCATGAGGTGTATGTTGAGGTGTATGTTGAGGTGTAACCATGTATGTTGGCATCACCGCTATAAGATAGATTGGGGGGCATCCAGAATGCTGGAGATCCCCCGCACATAACCCTTCTCGAACACCCATAATTCTTAACCTTGATCCTCGCCAGGCATACAGTGTCACCATTGGCCGCCAGGTGCTCACATGGGTAGTGATGGCCCGCCTGTCCGCCAGAAAGCGCTGCCCTTCAGAACGACGGTGGCCAATTGCCCTGCTGTATTTCCGGTGGAGGATCGAGGCTAAGGTAAGAATTATGGGCGTCCTGGGGGGTTATATGTGGGGATGCAGCAGCGCCAACACCTGCACCTGCACGGATGTTAGTCCACTTTAAATAACAGCAGAAACCAGTCTAACATGAAATCAGGGTGCAAGGCTGTGTCAATGTCTAAAGGAATAAATCTGTGCTCAACCGTGATATTCAACAATCGGGACTAAGGATAAGGCATGTGAACACAGCTCAAGCTATCCATATCCAAAAAAGATGGTTCTGAAAAAAATAATAAGGTAGTCACAATTAAAGTGGACCAAAACCCACAGAGATCTATAAGGTTCCCGGGCCGATTGATTTCCTCCCCCTGGGGCATCCAGAATTTGGATGCCCTGCTGTGTGACATCCCCCAGGTCGCCTATAAACTCAATCCCCTCTGTCCCTCTAGCAGGGTGCTTGCCTGCACCAGTTTAGGCCATTTTGAACCACAGCACAGAAGAAAAGAAGCGACAGGAAAGGAAATGGGCACAGTGGGACCCTAAGGGGCGTATGTGCTGCCTGCAATGGGATCTTCTGGTCATTGTAATCCACCCTGTAAAGTCTGAATACTTCACTGAGTGTTTTTTTTTTTTACTTTTCGGCCATATCTGTTTAGTTTAACTGGCCCCTGTTACTGTGTTGGGGAAATTGGGGTGCACAGAGCTTTAGCTTTTAATACAGTTTTTAAAAAAATAATCTTTTTCACCTGTCAAGTGATATTTCAGGGTACATATCTTGTGTCACTTTGTTTTGTGAGCTGCTCTGAAATACATTGTTTTTAAATACTAAGTAAAATACCCGGGAACGGAAGGAGTGGGAAAGGACGGGGTCGAGGAAAAGACTTCCATGCAATTCCTTCTGCCACTAAGGATAAGGATGTTGGTGCCAATACCAACACTGTGGTCAGTCGCCATTTTCCCAGGCCTAGCCAGAGTAGTAGCAGCATCCATTTTCCCAGGCCCAGCCACTGCTAGTACAAGCAGCAGCAGTAGTAGCAGCAGTAATGTACATGGTAGTAGTAGCAGCAGCAGTTGTCCATTTCCTCCAGTGATCAAGTTATTTCGGACAATGAATTCATTGTGGTCTGGTTGACTCACTCTCGCTCATCTCAGGAGGGAGAAGACTCTGGTGCAATGACTTTGAGCCAGGTTTCAGTGGATTCTTCCTTCACTACAGCTACATTTCCCAGTAAAAGTAACCTTTCTCTTCTATCTGTCTCTTTACGGCCCCCTCCTAGTCTCCTGCCAGGACTGCCTAGTACTGGAAGTACTGGCAGGTGGTTGTGGTGTGGGGGCCAAGTAGACCACAAGGAAACATCAGAACAGGGAAGTGGCAGAGATCAGGAGGAGGAGTATGATGATGAGGAAGGGACATTGTCAGAGCAGGAGGGTACTTGTGGCATCGGCAGCTGCAAAGAGCCCAGCCAAGGTAGAGCCAGATTATCTGCAATACGGCACAGGGCTGGGTCTGTTGGTATGGTCCACTCAGGGGCAGATGACGGCGACACTGATGCTGCTTTTGCAGACTCAAGAAAAAAGTCTACCAGAGGAGGAGCAAAGTCTGTATGGTACTCTGCCCTGCCGTGTGGCAATTACTTTGTACCTTCCCAGAGGAAAAAAACCTGACTCATGCCTGGTGCAAGTGATCAATCTGGTTGTCAAACGCTTCTTAAAACATATGTTGGTCTGGCCATGTCCAGAAGGATATGTGTTAGCTATAGCAGATCCTATGCCTTCAAACACGCTCTCCTAGTCTTGCAGTGCCAGAATTGTCTTCCTGAACACAACTTAATCTGCGATGCTCCCACGTGTTGGAATTCCACCCTACATATGCTGGACCTCATCTACCACCAGCACAAAGCAGTGAATGATTTCTTCATGCAGCAAACGGCCAGCTTTTCCAGCCAGTGTGATTTTCAGTTCCGGCATTGGCAGATGATCAGATCAGAGACACGTGTCACATTCTGAGGCCTTTGGAAGAGGCGACAAAATTTGTCAGCAGGGACAACAGTGGAATGAATGATGTTACACCGCTGATATTCATTTTGGAGCAAATGCTCAGCGCCATGATTCTGCAAGAGACGGAGGAAGGATTCTGTCTGTCTCCTGGCTCTTTGGATCTACAAGAAGAGGTGGAGGAGGAGGAGATCAGAGTCCAGAAGGAGATAAGACCCTTTTTTAGTTCAGTGAAACAGCGAACCAAACTTTTGAAAAGTTTGCTCATTAGTTTTGATTGTTACTTGTCTAACTTCTCTTTTGGGTGGCAGTAAGTACAGGATCAGTTATGCTCCCACCAAAAATGGCACTTATAATTAGTGTTGGGTGAACTGGTACGCGTTCGGCAAGTTCAGCCACACTTGACCCAAATCTGGACCTGGTCCCCACTGAAACCAATGGGGACCCAAACTTTAACACCCAAAAATGACAGGGGCCCCCTATCCCCCAACGGGGGTGAGAACCCCAGATGGGCAGGTGAGAGGTGGGGGGGCAATGGGGCCCCTCAATGCAGTGCACAGCAGCAGGACAGCAGTAACTGGACAACTTTGGGTTGGCATTTTGCTGTCAAAATCTCCACAGTCGGGGCTTCAGAAAAATGTCCGCCCTCATGGGTGAGGACAGACAAGTAGTGAACGGTAGTGAACATAGTAAAACACCCCCTAAGTAATAGTAATCTTTTTAAAGATGAATGTGAAATAGCTTAAAGAGGAACAACACACCCCATTTTCACTTTTCAGGGTGTTGTTCCTCGATGAGTGTATGCCCCTAGGTAACTCACCTTCCTGTTGCTACCCACAAAGCAGACTTGGGCGAGAACGAGTGCACTGATTGGCTGAGCAGCCCGTTTAAACAATCAGCGTGCTTGCTTTCACTCGGCTCTGCTGGTGGCTAAGACGCCTGGACGTCCAAGCAGCCAAGTGGCTCCAAAGGGAGCCGAGTGTGCTGCCAGCTGTATCCCCAGCTCCCCTTCTAGCTGTGGTGTGCCCACGCCACCCATTCAGAAAGGCCGGGCTTGGGTGCGCAAGGGCTCCAGAGCAAGGTGAGTAAATCAGGGGTTCTGGGGGGTTCAGACTACCCCAAGGAGTCGAACTCAGATGGCCCGGGAGTTTTTAGACTCCATGGCCTCTGATGTTCTCCTTTAATTGTATAATAAACTATGGGCTGGCGATGGAGTCGATGTTGTGGAGGCAGCAGTCGAGAGTTTCGGTTGTCCAAGAAGCTCCGGGTTCCGGCGTGGCATGTAGTCAGAGATGACTGGTGTCAGCAGCCTTGCTTTGGTCTCAGTGTTAGAACTTCTTTAACCCTTTAAACAACAGCCACGTGAAATTTACATGCCTGGCATTTCCCCCCCCCCGTTGAGAGCCCCCCCCCAAAAAAAAATAAGCTCACCTCCATTCAGGATCCCGGTGTTCTAATATCTCACTTGATGCCACAGGGATGGTCTTTTTACACCGCTGAGTGAGGTGACATCAGCCCCTCTCAGTAGCAGGAGTGAGCCACAGAGGACACCAATCCTCTGTCCTGCTCTCGCAGATCACTTGAGGCTAGAGACAGCAGAGATCGGACAGCATGGGACAACACCTGGCCATGGAAGTAGGTAAGTAGTGAAAAAATAGAATTTAAATGACTATTGCAAGCAGGGCCGGATTATGAGGGGGGCACAAGGGGTGCGAGCCACAGGGCCTCCACCACTTGCCCTGCAAAGGGGACCTCCACCAACCTTTGGGTTATGGTCTGGTCCAGTAGGCTTTTCGGTCTTTGGTCTGACGGGCTGCGGGGCCAGCAACAAAAGATATTGGCAACAATAGGCCCTCCGTACCTGTGCAAGCCTTTGTTTTTGCAAAGCTGCAGCCAAACAGGGCAGGAGGGAGAGTCTAGAGCAGCAAAGCCGCCGTCAGCAACGCTACAGTGATGGGTGCAGAGCTGTCTCTGCACATAAGCCGCCAAGCACAGCCGCTGGCAGCTCAATGCAGGGAACCAGCCGGGTGACTACACTACCCCCCACCCAGAATGGCAAAGCAGGAGTTCCCGAGAATCACCCACCCGCTCAAGGGGGGCACAAGAGACTCGATCTGATGTTCTAGTTGGTGGGCGGGTGCCAGACAACCACCAATCAGTTACTTGGCTGGACTATTATTTTATACTGTATCTGGGGCCTCCACCAGATTCTGTGCCCAGGGCCCTCCACCACACTTAATCCGGCCCTGTTTGCAAGTGTTTGTGGGTGTTTTTACATTTAATCCTTGGTAAACTGGTATGTTGCCCTTGAGACCCCTATTCCAGTTTAAAGGGCAGGAGGGGCTGACAAGTCACCTGCCAGAAAGCTGGTTACTTGCTGCAGCCCCCTGCCCCATTACCTGCATCTCCAAAGACAAGGGGAAGCAGAAAAGCCCGGTGCCGGGATGGGCTATGTGGGTTGGGAGCCTTTAAGGCTGGCACCTCGGCCTCTGCGCCCTGGTCTACCAGCCCCCATAGCTGGTGCTCTAGGTTGGTTTTGCTGGACAGTGGGAAAGCCCACCTTCCAACCATACCTTCCAACTTTTCATGGTGGGGAAAGAGGGGCAATTGTTAAATTAAGCCAAGCCCCCTCATTGAGGGATAGATGAAGCCACACTCTCTCATTGAGGGATAGATGAAGCCACGCCCCCTCATTGAGGGATAGATGAAGCCACACTCTCTCATTGAGGGATAGATGAAGTCACGCCCCCTCATTGAGGGATAGATGAAGCCACACTCTCTCATTGAGGGATAGATGAAGCCACGCCCCCTCATTGAGGGATAGACGAAGCCACGCCCCCTCATTAAGGGATAGCTGAAGCCACGCCCCCTCATTAAGGGATAGCTGAAGCCACGCCCCCTCATTAAGGGATAGCTAAAGCCACGCCCCCTCATTAAGGGATAGATGAAGCCACGCCCCCTCATTGAGGGATAGATGAAGCCACGCTCTCTCATTGAGGGATAGATGAAGCCACACTCTCTCATTGAGGGATAGATGAAGCCACACTCTCTCATTGAGGGATAGATGAAGCCACGCCCCCTCATTGAGGGATAGATGAAGCCACGCTCTCTCATTGAGGGATAGATGAAGCCACACTCTCTCATTGAGGGATAGATGAAGCCACGCCCCCTCATTGAGGGATAGATGAAGCCACGCCCCCTCATTGAGGGATAGATTAAGCCACGCCCCATCATTAAGGGATAGATGAAGCCACGCCCCATCATTAAGGGATAGATGAAGCCACGCCCCCTCATTAAGGGATAGATGAAGCCACGCCCCCTCATTAAGGGATAGATAGGTTGTTACAGTTGAAACAATATAAACACGTTGATTAGACAAATTAATTATTTATTGCTGCAGATCTGCACGTTACACCTCAAAGAGGGACCATATGTAAATGAAGCCACGCCCCCATTTAGGGATGAATGAAGCCACGCCCCCATTGAGGGATGGATGAAGCCACGCCCCCTCATTAAGTGATGGATGAAGTCACGCCCCATTGAGGGATGGATGAAGCCACACCCCCTTCATTAAGGGAGGGATGAAGCCACGCCCCATTGAGGGATTGGTGAAGCCACACCTCCCATTAAGGGATGGATGAAGCCACACACCCTCACTGAGGGATGGATGAAGCCGCGCCCCCTCATTGAGCGATGGATGAAGCCACGCCCCCTCATTGAGCGATGGATAGGAGACAGGATGTAACAGTTACAACAATAGAAACACTTTGAATAAGCAATGAATCATTTATTGCTGCAGATCTGCATGTTACACCTCAAAGAGGGACAAATGGGAACAACGAGGGACAGGGGGACATAGACTCAAAAGAGGGACAGTCCCTCTGAATCAGGGACAGTTGGGAGGTATGGTTTAACTCTTAATAGTTATTGCAAGATGCAGTTAGTTATATTTTACTTGGTAACGTTGTAAGGAGGATGAATGGGGATTTTACACACAATATGGTTTCTTGAAAAACGTATGTTTTTTAATTTTGGGTTTTGATCTACTTTACAGTAAGAAATGTTGGGGTGGCATCCCAATGTGGGGTGCCCGGATGCCCACTTCCCCACAGGTCTGGTACCAGGCAGCTGTACTCAGGGTGCGCGTCGTGTGCCATGGTCAGGGGGGCGCACACAGCTGCATCTGCACGCTCATGGAGGTTCTCCACTAGCTCGCCCCCACAGATTACTGGTTAGACGCTCGTTGACCCCCCGCCACCTATTTTCTCGCTTTGGGGAGGGGCATCAATTGGAGCCGCTGGCTGTGCATGGTTGGTTAGATCAGAAGGAAGGCGCCTTGCTCGCCTCTTTTCTGCCTTTTAAATCGGACACTTGTTTCCCCCGCTGATAAGTGTTGGTTCCGGGTCCGACTGCATTCAGACAGCCTCGGGGTCCAGAATGCTGCATCTGCCCCCCAAGAAAGCCCACAATTCTTACCTCTCCCTTGATCCTCAGCCGAGAACGTAACCCGGCGATTGGACACCAGCGGTCACATGGGTCAGGGTCACGGTCCTTGGATACGGCTACCATAAGGGCTGCATTCCCGGCCAAGGATCGAGGAAAAGGTAAGAAATCTTCTGGAGGGTGATGCATAGTAGGAGGGGGCTCCAGCAATCTGGATGCCCCCCAAAGCCTGTCTGAATGCGATCGAACCTGGACCAACACACAATTAGCCGTCTGTGCTGTATATGTAATTGCAGGGCATAGAACTTGTTTTGTTCACAGAGCCCGGCATAGAAAGTAACATGCATTGCTGTGTGTGGCAGCGCATCAGCCTGGAAAGCCAGGGATGTGGCCTGTGCATGAGCCATGGGATCACTTGCAGGGTCGCATTATGAGAGGGGCACAAGGGGCTCTAGCCCCGGGACCTCCACCACTTGCCCTGAAAAGGAGGCCTCCACCAGCCTTTGGGTTATGGTCTAGTCCAAGGAGGCTTTTCAGTCTTTGATTTGACAGGCTGCAGGGCCGGCAACAAAGCTATCAACGGCTGTGGAGGCCCCTTTGCATATGGGCAGCCAAAGCCACCGCAGGGCGGACTGAGAGTCTAGAGCAGCAAAGCCGCCGCCAGCAACGCTACAGTGATGGGTGCAGAGCTGTCAATCGCTGGCCGCTCACTGTACATAAGCCTTCTGCTGGACCCGCCGGGCGACTACACTGCCCCCCACCCAGAATGGCAAAGCAGGAGTTCCCGAGCAGCACACACCCGCACAAGGGACCCGATCTGACCTTCCAGTATGTGGGCGGGTGCCAGAAAACCATCAGTTAAAGCGGACCTTCACCCTGAATAAGAGCCTATCTTATATGTCCCCCCCCCCCTATACATACAGATTGCTCACATTAATCCGCACCCTCACCCTGAATAAGAGCCTATCTTATATGTTTCCCACACCCTATACATACAGATTGCTCACATGAATCCGGACCCTCATCCTGAATAAGAGCCTATCTTATATGTTTCCCACACCCTGTACATACAGATTGCTCACATGAATCCGGACCCTCACCCTGAATAAGAGCCTATCTTATATGTTTCCCACACCCTATACATACAGATTGCTCACATGAATCCAGACCCTCACCCTGAATAAGAGCCTATCTTATATGTTTCCCACACCCTGTACATACAGATTGCTCACATTAAACCGGACCTTCACTCTGAATAAGAGCCTATCTTATATGTCCCCCCCCTGTACATACAGATTGCTCACATTAATCCGGACCCTCACCCTGAATAAGAGCCTATCTTATATGTTTCCCACACCCTGTACATACAGATTGCTCACATTAAACCGGACCTTCACTCTGAATAAGAGCCTATCTTATATGTCCCCCCCCTGTACATACAGATTGCTCACATTAATCCGGACCCTCACCCTGAATAAGAGCCTATCTTATATGTCCCCCCCCATACATACAGATTGCTCACATTAATCCGCACCCTCACCCTGAATAAGAGCCTATCTTATATGTTTCCCACACCCTATACATACAGATTGCTCACATGAATCCGGACCCTCATCCTGAATAAGAGCCTATCTTATATGTTTCCCACACCCTGTACATACAGATTGCTCACATGAATCCGGACCCTCACCCTGAATAAGAGCCTATCTTATATGTTTCCCACACCCTATACATACAGATTGCTCACATGAATCCAGACCCTCACCCTGAATAAGAGCCTATCTTATATGTTTCCCACACCCTGTACATACAGATTGCTCACATTAAACCGGACCTTCACTCTGAATAAGAGCCTATCTTATATGTCCCCCCCCTGTACATACAGATTGCTCACATGAATCCGGACCCTCATCCTGAATAAGAGCCTATCTTATATGTTTCCCACACCCTATACATACAGATTGCTCACATGAATCCAGACCCTCACCCTGAATAAGAGCCTATCTTATATGTTTCCCACACCCTGTACATACAGATTGCTCACATTAAACCGGACCTTCACTCTGAATAAGAGCCTATCTTATATGTCCCCCCCCTGTACATACAGATTGCTCACATTAATCCGGACCCTCACCCTGAATAAGAGCCTATCTTATATGTTTCCCCCCCCCCTGTACATACAAATTGCTCACATTAATCCGGACCCTCACCCTGAATAAGAGCCTATCTTATATGTTTCCCACACCCTATACATACAGATTGCTCACATGAATCCGGACCCTCACCCTGAATAAGAGCCTATCTTATATGTTTCCCACACCCTATACATACAGATTGCTCACATGAATCCGGACCCTCACCCTGAATAAGAGCCCATCTTATATGTTTCCCACACCCTGTACATACAGATTGCTCACATTAAACCGGACCTTCACTCTGAATAAGAGCCTATCTTATATGCCCCCCCCCCCCTGTACATACAAATTGCTCACATTAATCCGCACCCTCACCCTGAATAAGAGCCTATCTTATATGTTTCCCACACCCTATACATACAGATTGCTCACATGAATCCGGACCCTCACCCTGAATAAGAGCCTATCTTATATGTTTCCCACACCCTGTACATACAGATTGCCCACATTAATCCAGACCTTCACCCTGAATAAGAGCCTATCTTATATGTTTCCCACACCCTGTACATACAGATTGCTCACATTAATCCGGACCCTCACCCTGAATAAGAGCCTATCTTATATGTTTCCCACACCCTGTACATACAGATTACTCACATTAATCCGGACCCTCACCCTGAATAAGAGCCTATCTCATATGTTTCCCACACCCTGTACATACAGATTGCCCACATTAATCCGGACCCTCACCCTGAATAAGAGCCTATCTTATATGTTTCCACACCCTGTAGATACAGATTGCTCACATTAATCCGGACCCTCACCCTGAATAAGAGCCTATCTTATATGTTTCCCACACCCTGTACATACAGATTGCTCACATTAATCCGGACCCTCACCCTGAATAAGAGCCTATCTTATATGTTTCCCACACCCTGTACATACAGATTGCCCACATTAATCCGGACCCTCACCCTGAATAAGAGCGTATCTTATATGTTTCCCACACCCTGTACATACAGATTGCCCACGTTAATCCGGACCCTCACCCTGAATAAGAGCCTATCTTGTATGTTTCCCACACCCTGTACATACAGATTGCCCACATTAAAAATCATCCTAGCTGCATCTACTGCATGTTATGAGCTTTTAAAGATCCAAGATGGCGGCTTGTGGAGAATCAGGCAGCCTGCAAACAGGAAGCGCCTTCTGACTGTGCTGCTCTGCATTCTGGGATTGCTGACCTTTCCCTGACCCCAGCTCTGCTCTGCCTGAGCAAAGCACAGCTATAACCCACCCCCTGTACTTTATCCCACTCTCCTCAGTAAGTGTGATGCTTCTGAGTCAAGATGGCGGCGCCCGTATCCTAGAGTCCTGAACAGAGTTGCAGCCCAGTGGGGGAAAGAATAATAAGTAAGTGACTAAAAACGTTAAATATATTAACTTTAGATGCTGGGGAAAAGTTTTTTAAGGGTTTGGGCTTTTCAATAAATCATGGTGAAGGTCGGGTTTTATTTGGCTGGACTAATATTTTATAGTGTATCTGGGGCCTGCACCACACGTAATCCAGCCCTGATCACTTGCGAGGTATACTGGTATCCCAGGTTGTTTTACGCACTTTTGGCATCCTGCATCGGGATGCCCCCAGAGATAGGCAATCAGCCCGTCCTTTAGTATTTTAGATTCAGGGCCGGCAAATACAGGTTTTGGTCCACATTAAAGCGTGTCGGCTGTCAAAAATTAGGAGGAGGAACTGCCCTATCTATGCAATGGATCCCCACCAGCTGTCAGTTCAGCACCCTACAGCAGGCCGGTAGTGAGGAAGTGTCTTTAGATGGGGGGGCGGGGGGGGGGCACCATCCTGTAGCCTTGCACATCGCACCTTCCATCCTAAGGCCGGCCCTGGCTGCACTTACCTACTTCTGCCTTAAATCTGGCTTCTGGGTCCCAGTTCAACGTGACTGAGGACAAGTGATCGGATTCATCAGGTGGACCTGTACAAGCCTGTCCGGTGATCAATAAATCAGCAATAGAAAGTGGAAGGGGCTGAGTAGATAGAAGGCGCCGTTCCTTTAAGGAAGGCAGCCCACATGACTGGCCTGCGTTCCTGCCCGGAAGCAGAGCAGCCTTGTGGATATGGTCACGGAGGGGGGGGGGGGGGGAGTGACCTCAGGGGGGAGGGGGGGTATAAAGGGACGTTCGTCTATCCTCCCCTTCCTCTTTGACCCCCGGCTTGGATGGACGAGCAGTCTCACCCGCTCGCCCTGTTTTTGGTTATGGTTGGGTTTGTTCAGCCCCGGTTCTGGTGGAATAGGATATTATTGTGTGGGTGATATGTGAGGTAGGTTATACAGATTAACTAGGTACATGTTGGTAAAACAAAAAAAAAAACAAATAAAAAATGAGTAAATAAATTAAAAAAAAATTAAAATAAGAGATGTTGTTTCTGTTTTTTGCACTATTGTTATGGGCACCTGTTGGGGGTGCTTCAGTTTTAATGTTATTTATTACTATTAGATGCTGTTTGTTATGTATAAAAAAAAAAAAAAAAAATGTTGTATTTTACTTATATGTTAATTTATGATCCTTTGTGTATGGGGGGATTTTTGTTATAACGGTGTTAATTTTTTTTTTTTTGTAATGTAATTGTCACAGCTGTTTGGCGGGTCTCCTCTCGGGTTTCGGGTCTGAGGTAGCAGGTTTAATTTGGTTGAGTACCGTATATACTCGAGTATAGGCCGACCCGAATATAAGCCGAGGCACCTAATTTTACCACAAAAAAATGGAACAAGTTATTGACTCGAGTATAAGCCGAGGCGGCTTTTTTCAATTGGAATTGGAGTTGACACACAGAAAAAGACACACACACCATACCACCCAAGTGTCCCTGATTTGGAGGGACTGTCCCTCTTTGAAGCTCATGTCCCCCTGTCCCTCGTTGTTCTCCTTTGTCCCTCTTTGAGGTGTAACATGCAGATCTGCAGCAATAAATGATTCCTTCCCCTATTCAAAGTGTTTCTATTGTTGTAAGTATTACACCCCATCTCCTATACATTCCTTAGTGAGGAATGTTCCCTCAGTTAAAAATTGTCCCTCTTTCCCACCCTGAAATGTTTGAAGGTATGCACACACTGTGGGTACCTGCTGCTGCTGCCGCCGCCGCCGCTCTCAGACGCGCAGATGTCGGGGGTCAGGGTTTGGCCGAGGTTACCCTCCTCCGCTCCTCCGCAGCCGCCAGCGTCGCCGTTCTCACACACACACTAGCACTTCCTGGCTGTTGCGCGCTCGTCGTCGGTGGGCGTGCCCCATATGGCAGGCGTCCAATGAAAACATTGGACGCCGCCCATTGACGACCAGCGCGCAGCAGCCTGAAGTGCCGGTCAGTGTGAATGTGTGTGCTTGTTTGTGTGAATGAGAGCGGCGGCGGCCGCCCCTGGACTCGAGTATAAGCCGAGGCGGCTTTTTTCAGCCCAAAAAGTGGGCTGAAAAACTCGGCTTATACTCGAGTATATACAGTATGCGGCTGTTTCCAGTGGAAACCGGCCAGGAAGGTTCAGGTTGGTAAGATAAGGAATTTGGTGGATCAATTAGGGAGGGGGGGGGGGGGGAACAGGGGGAATTTTGTCTTCTGGCGGTTAGCTCAGTTAAAGGAGCAGTATCGCAAAATTTGCATTAAAAAAGATAAATAATTGAATAGCCACACAATAGCTTCTAACATGTGTATAAATAATGTGGCGATAGAAAAAGGAAAAATATCTGCCTTTCTTTTAAGTTGTATAATGACAATGGCTCAGTCCATTTGCTGAATAGGGGGATCTGCTGGGTTGTATTTAGTGAGCTGCTTCATTTAGCCCACTGGTCTCCTAGCAACACTTTACCTCAGAGGCTGACACTGTAATCAGTGGTAACGGCTGTGTGTGTGTGAGGTGAGACCAGGTGACTCAAATGTGTAAAATCTATACAAAATAAACTAAACTGACTGAAAATAACTGAAATTCTTCTTTTAATAACTGTGCAGGAAAATCTAAAGGTATTAAAGTGGAACAAAACCCTGAGTGGCCGACCCTGAAGTCTATAAGACCCGGCCATTGACCTTCCCCCTTGGGCATTCTAAATCAGGATGCCCCACTGTGTGAAACGACCCCTGGATAACCACAGATCCCCCCATTTTTCTGGCGCGCTCACGCAGATAGTCATTTAGACAGGCCGGGCGGCCAGGAAGGTTACTGCTCAGGCTCCCCATCTGCGTGCAAACAGCGCTGGTTCACAGGGCTCTGGGTCTGGCAAGTCACCTGCGGCTAGTGGGTGACTTGCCATTAACCCTGAGACCCCCCATTACCTGCCTCCCAAAAAAACCCTTAAAATTCCCCCAAGAAATGGTGCCCCCCCCCCCCCCCCCCGTGAAGAGGGACCCCACACCAATTTTTTTTTATTTAACCCTTTATTATGTGGATAGTAGTTGTATTTTATTTGTAAATGTTATAAAGTGCTCTTTTCAGTTTAGGGGATCACCTGGACAGGAACGGGGGGCTACCGATACATATGTGGTATCATTGTAATCGGGAGAAATGGGGCTTTCACATGCAATATGGTTTTCTTTAATAAAATAAATGTTTTTGTTTAAAATAAAGGAGACAATTTAAAAAATATATATTTTTTTTATTTATTTTTTATTTATTTATTTAAAAATATTTAAAAAAGTAGAAAAAATACAAACAAGACATTTCATGTTAAAGCCTAAACTCTGCCACAAAAAGAAAATATGCCAATTTCTTGGAAATTCCTGCAAAAATCACAGTTAAACATCACGCAAAATGGCGAAAAATATCCTTTCAGGAGAGGGTGAGAAAATCTGAAGTAGACTGGCAGTCAAAAGGTTACAGGTACCTATGCATGTTGGGTATTGTTCTGCTCGGGGGACATTGCGCTTTCAGATTTACCTTGTTTTTTCTTATTTGCATATTGATATTTTAGGAAAAGGTGTTTTTTATTCTGCTTTTTTATACATTTTTTTGTGAAATCCTGTGCAACCTAAGAATTCTTCGAGATATTACTTCCAGAAAGATGAGCCCACTACAACAAGCTGGGTACGCTTAGAAAGCTTAACATGTGTACTTTCAGGGAATATATGGTTTATTGGGGATATTCCAAATGTAAAGGGTTGGTTTGGTAGAAAAAGCACAAGGTGCGCACTTTGTCTGCAGAGCTGAATATCTGAAGTAAAATTACCGTTATGCGCATGCTTTACTTTGGGGTGTTTGGCAACTCTTTCCTTGACAGAACCTACGCATGTTGGGTATCGTTCTGTTTGGGGGATGTTGCTTTTTCAGATTTTCTGTTTTTTTCTGGTTTGCATATAGTTTTTTTTAGGAAAATGTGGTTTTGATTCTGCTCTTTTATTCATTTTTAGGGAAACCCTGTGCAACCAAAGAATACATTGAGGGATTACTTCCAGAAGACTGCACCCATGTCAACAAGCCTGGTACGCCTAGAAAGCTTGAGGTGTATACTTCTAGAGAATATATAGTTTGTGTGGGGTATTTCAAATGTAAATGGTTGTTTTCCTTGAAAAACTGCAAGGTGCGCATATTGCGTAGCATAGTTGTATTTTATCTGAAAATCCCCTAAAGCGCTGTTTCAGTTTGGGGGAGTCTCCTGGGCAGGAAAGGGTGTCTACCTATACATATGTGGTACCGCTGTAACCAGGAGAAATTGGGGTTTCACACGCAATACGATTTTATTGACAAACTTACATTTTTTATTACAAAAAAACACTACAAATTGTAAAAAATTGTTGTTGGTTTTTTTTTTTTTTTGCACAATTTTCACCCAAAAATATTAAGAATACACTTAGAAAATGACAAACAAGACATTTCATGTTAAAGCCCATGCTCCGCTGAAAAAAACAATATATCACTTTCCTGGGAAATCCCTGGAAATCCCTTCAAAAATCACAGTTGAACATGGGGAGCGCAAAATAGGGCAAAATAATCTGGCAACAAAGGGTGACAAAAACTCAAGGTAGGCTGGCACTTAAAGGGTTAAAGAAGCACTACCGTGAAATTGTGTAATATTATAAAACCATATAAACACGCAGCTAATGAGAGGAGGGATCACTTATACACTCAAAATGAATAAAACTCCCGCCAAGCTTTTTGTTTTCTTCTTCTGGTAGGAATAAAATCCAGGGTTGACAGGTTTAGTCCATCAGGGGTGACACAGCCCGTCACCCCTGATGTCCTTGGTCTCCCATTAGGAAAAAAAAAACAAGCATGGCTGGAAATTTCTTGAGGCCGGGTGTATAAGTGACCCCTCCTCCCGCCATGCAGCGTATTTATATGGATTTTTATCATTGGGCCATTTATGCGATAATGCTCCTTTAAGCACACAGATTATAGGATTGCTGGCTGGCTAACAGTGTTGGGTGCTGTGGCGCCTTTAAGAATTGTGCCCCACCCAGGTTAGTTCTAAATTGGTCTGAGTGGCTGTCACCCCTATGTATGTATTTTTTTATTTCATCCAAGCACACGATGTGCATAGCTCCCAAGTGTCCCTGATATGGAGGGACTGTCCCGCTTATGAGTCCATGTCCCCCTTCCCTCTTTGAGGTGTAACATGCAGATCTGTAGCAATAAATTATTCATTTGCCTATTCAAAGTGTTTCTATTGTTGTAACTGTTACAATGTATCTCCTATCCATCAATTAATGAGGGGGCGTGGCTTCATCCATCCTTCAATAAGGGGGTGTGGCTTCATCCATCCCTCAATGAGGGGGCGTGGCTTCATCCATCCCTCAATGAGGGAGCGTGGCTTCATCCATCCCTCAATGAGAGAGCATGGCTTCATCCATCCCTCAGTGAGGGGGCATGGCTTCATACATCCCTCAATGAGAGAGCGTGGCTTCATCTATCCCTCAATGAGAGAGCGTGGCTTCATCTATCCCTCAATGAGAGAGCGTGGCTTCATCCATCCCTCAATGAGAGAGCGTGGCTTCATCTATCCCTCAATGAGAGAGCGTGGCTTCATCCATCCCTCAGTGAGGGGGCATGGCTTCATCTATCCCTCAATGAGAGAGCGTGGCTTCATCTATCCCTCAATGAGAGAGTGTGGCTTCATCTATCCCTCAATGAGAGAGCGTGGCTTCATCTATCCCTCAATGAGAGAGCGTGGCTTCATCCATCCCTCAATGAGAGAGCGTGGCTTCATCTATCCCTCAATGAGAGAGCGTGGCTTCATCCATCCCTCAGTGAGGGGGCATGGCTTCATACATCCCTCAATGAGGGGGCGTGGCTTCATCTATCCCTCAATGAGAGAGTGTGGCTTCATCCATCCCTCAGTGAGGGGGCATGGCTTCATACATCCCTCAATGAGAGAGCGTGGCTTCATCTATCCCTCAATGAGAGAGCGTGGCTTCATCTATCCCTCAATGAGAGAGCGTGGCTTCATCCATCCCTCAGTGAGGGGGCATGGCTTCATACATCCCTCAATGAGGGGGCGTGGCTTCATCTATCCCTCAATGAGAGAGTGTGGCTTCATCCATCCCTCAGTGAGGGGGCATGGCTTCATACATCCCTCAATGAGGGGGCGTGGCTTCATCCATCCCTCAATGGGGGGTGTGGCTTCATCATCCCTCAATGAGGGGGCATGGCTTCATCCATCCCTCAGTGAGGGGGCATGGCTTCATACATCCCTCAATTAGGGGGCGTGGCTTCATCCATCCCTCAATGGGGGGCGTGGCTTCATCATCCCTCAATGAGGGGGCATGGCTTCATCCATCCCTCAGTGAGGGGGCGTGGCTTCATCCATCCCTCAATGCGGGGGCGTGGCTTTATCCATCTCTCATTGGGGACGTGACTTTGTCCCTCTTTCCCCTCCTGAAAAGTTGGGAGGCATGGATACAGAGTGCTGTATGGGGGAGGCTTTTGACTTTACCCCCCCCCCCCCCCTTATGTGTGTGCTGCACTCAAGGTTATGGGGCAACCTCAAGTAAGTTGCTCCCAATCTATTCATTGCAGTGTATGCCTCATGTCTGGGCAAATTACATCCCTGGCCTGCTTTAGAGTTTTCAGGTTTGGGAATCTAGATTAGGGACACAGGACGGGGAGGGGGCTCTCAGTCAGGCAACCAATTTCTCCCGTGAGGCAGGGGAGTACATACCATAGAGGTAGGTGCCCCCAGGCCCATGACCCGCCTCTGTGCACACGCTGCACATCTTCCCTGCCTCCATGTACATGCTGTACACCTCCGTACATGCACTGAAAACCTCACCTGCCACTGTGCACCTACTTAAAAACTCACCTGCCTCCATGGACACGCTCTACACCTTCGCCCTCCTCTTTGCAAGCACTGAAAAAACACCAAGCCAACAGCAGTGCCCGGCTGCTTGGGGGGGGGGGGGGGGGGGCTAAAAAAATGAGCCTGGGACCTACCTTCCACTTTAAGCCTTCGAGTAACAATAGACCGTGCGCGTTAGAGGAAAAGAATTGGAAGATACAGAGGCGACAAAACCATATATTGGAATGGGAGGTAAAACCTTGGGATGGGCTATCTCTCCCCCTGCTGTGGTTATAACAAACAAGATGAGTTATTCTGAAAAGCCTGCCGGCTCCCTGGTGAGAGTTACATTGTGTTACATTATTTAAGCCAAACAGCAATTCATGTATTTTAATTGTTTCTATTGTAATCAGCTGAAACTTTCTAAAGCAGTCATGGGCCACCTATTGGAATGTAGACAGCTTACAGTGCAATGTGATGTGTGCATCGTCTCCTCTCTACATACAGTGCTCTCCCTGGATGTGTGGGATCAAGAACAATTTGGGTATGAATGTGTGTGTGTAAGGGGGTGTGCACATGGGGGTAGTACAATTGTACTCCAAAATACCTTACTGATATTGCAGACAGCTATGGGGCCCAGTGTTGGCCCTTTGTTGTCTGGGGTGCCAGCACCTTACTTTCCCCAGAATTCCATAGAAAGAGCAAAAGGGTAAACAAAATGTAATGCTAGGCAAACAGCTCTGTTGTGAGAGCGGGCAACGTCCCCAGGCAGCAGATGCACTCTTGCCCCAAGCCTACCTGAATGGCTTTGGGCAGGAGCGCGCACACAGCCCTATGATGCTGGGGATGTGTACATCTGCAAGGGGGGCAGGAAGAAGCAGAGTTTTGCGGCTCCCAGGGTTGGGAAAGGTTTAACCAAGTGGGACATTCCAATCTGGGATGCCCCGGGGAAAGGCCATCAGCCGGCCCTGGAACCTTTTAGATTGGCTTTAGTTCTGCTTTAAAGGATACAGAATCGGCACACTCTTTTCCCTACATCACCCTTCATGTATCCACTCTGCTCCACCCAAACCAACAGGGGTGAGCTTATCATTTCTGGGGCCCCATGCTAAGTTGAGTCTTGGGGACCCTAAATGTAGACACACTTTGTACAGTGCAATACAATAATAACGCACCTTTTCGGGGATGTAGCCGCAGCCTGCACATGCGCTGTGGGAGCATCCTGCGCAGACTGAGAGGGGTTTCACACAGAGGGGCATCCTGGCATAGGGAATGGTCCGAGAATTGCCCGTATGGTCATCCAATTTCTACTCCCTGCGGCATCCCAAACTAGCACACCCCACTGTGTGACACCCCATTAAATTGCCGCACCCTCTCACCTAACCTTGTTCAAACGCATGGCTCATGCATAGGACATTTGTGATTGGCCGGCCCGGACACGCCCCCAGCTAGAGGTGAGCGGGTATGCAGCAGGTGGCCCGATCTGCACCATTCAACTCACTAGCTGCTGTGATGTCATAGACCCTCCCACCCCTGTGTGTGATGTCACAGCATCTTGTATAACAGAATGCAGCTGAGCGCGCTGATTCTGCAGCAGCTGCTGTGATGTCATAGCCCCTCCCACCCCTGTGTGTGATGTCACAGCATCTTGTATAACTGAATGCAGCTGAGTGCACTGATTCTGCAGCAGCTGCTGTGATGTAATAGACCTTCCCACCCCTGTGTGTGATGTCACAGCATCTTGTATAACTGAATGGAGCTGAGCGCGCTGATTCTGCAACAGCTGCTGTGATGTCATAGCCCCTCCCACCCCTGTGTGTGATGTCACAGCATCTTGTATAACTGAATGGAGCTGAGCGCGCTGATTCTGCAACAGCTGCTGTGATGTCATAGCCCCTCCCACCCCTGTGTGTGATGTCACAGCATCTTGTATAACAGAATGCAGCTGAGTGCGCTGATTCTGCAGCAGCTGCTGTGATGTCATAGCCCCTCCCACCCCTGTGTGTGATGTCACAGCATCTTGTATAACAGAATGCAGCTGAGCGTGCTGATTCTGCAGAAGCTGCTGTGATGTCATAGCCCCTCCCACCCATGTGTGTGATGTCACAGCATCTTATATAACAGAATATAGCTGAGCGCGCTGATTCTGCAGCAGATGTGTACAGTGGCTTCCTTTCTGCTGCACACTCTGCATTGTGTTACACGCCCCCCGAGTGCCATTATTTATTTATTTAAACAAAAAGTTGCCACTGATCTGACCCTTCCTCTGGGGGGCCCATGTATTTGCATGGTATGCGTGGTGATTAAGAACATCACCATGAACAACTAAACCTAAAACCATGCCCATCAGTCACAATTGCATATTTTTCCCTACAGGTCACATGATGATGTGAGTGCGAGGTGCATCCCGGGAGATGCAGGGTCCAGGGCCGCTATGATCATCAGCAAGTGAGTAACCAAAGCCCAGCTCTTTACAGGTCCGGATCCATGAAACGCTGCCTTTACACCATACAATGCTTCCTTCCTAAAAAAATGTTGAAAAAAAATCTTGATGATAATAAAGAGGTTACAGATCTCACAGTGCTATATATTGTATTGTAAAAAAAAATAATGTTATGTCTCCCTCCTGCTGTGACTGTAACAAACAAGCTGAGTCATGCTGAAAAGCTGGCCTGCTCTCTACTGAGAGCTACATTGTGTTACATTGCTACATCCAAGGAGCCGCTGGTGTATCATTATTGTTTCTATTGTAATCAACTGTGATACATTGTAAAGCAGTCGTGAGTCTGCTATTGGAAATTAAATAGCTCACAGATAGCTCATAACTTTCCGTGATGAGTGCATTGCGCTGCTGTGATGGAGAGGACACTGGGAGAATCCTTACAGGCCTGGACCTATAGAGCGCTGCCCTCACGCTATACAATGCTTCCTAACGGGGAAAAAAAGCTGTACATTTTGTGGTAATAAATAAATCCCATATGTAGTAATGAATACACACACAATGAAAAAAACACTTTCTTTAACTAGCTAATTAACGCTAAGGGGCCGAACCTCACATACACCCAATCAGGGGCAGACTGGCCATGGGGAGACTTGGGAAAGTTCCTGATTTGGGGCAGGCTCGGCTGTTATTTTGAACACTCCCTGCCTTGCTAGTCTATTTCCCCTGCTCTACTCTCCCAGTTACCCCTATGTTATAGCCCCAGCATCATATAGGGGGCTATACCCACCCATGACCCTACAATACAAAAGCATTATTCCCATCATATTAACTGTATCCATATGCACGCGGCCCATGATCTGCCCCGGCAATGGTATGGCCTCGGCCTTGGAACTCTCTTGTTGACTGATCTGGGGGCAGGGCAGGGGCGTAGCTAGGGGGGCTGACGGGCAATGTGCTGGGGTGCAGCGGGTTAAAGGGGCATCGAAAGGGGTCCTGAGCACAGGTGGAGGGAGACGTTACGAATCTTTGCCCTGGGTGCCAGAAAGCCCAGCTACACCTCTACCTGGGAGGCGCTTTGGGGACATAAGCCTATGCATGCCCTATAGGATCACCAGTAAACAGGGAATCCCATGGGGATTCACAAAGCGGGGGCATCCCCCATTGTGTCAATCCGCTTTCTTTGAGTCGTGACAGAGCTGGGAATGGTGTATCATGGTGCAGTTTCATGCACATGCTCTGCTGTGGTCAGAAACAGCTGCGGGACCA
This sequence comes from Gastrophryne carolinensis, assembly GCA_027917425.1. Classification (NCBI taxonomy): domain Eukaryota; kingdom Metazoa; phylum Chordata; class Amphibia; order Anura; family Microhylidae; genus Gastrophryne; species Gastrophryne carolinensis. Next base: position 1,205,648 of record CM051242.1, read on the forward strand.
GTGCCTCGCTCATTCACGTTGAGAGCACAGTGTGGCTGTTGTTTTTGTCCTGTTCAGGCAAGAACACTAAGAAAGTCTGTGCTCACCTTTTCCCCCCAAAGCTCCTCCGGGGAGCGCCGGCATTTTCATACCAATGAGGAAGAACAAGCTATTCCATCATCCGTCGCTGGGCAGACATGGCGGCATCCATCAGTATTGCTTTAAATGCCGTAACGATTCTAATCCATTTATGGCAATGAAGGGTGGTGTGCCAAGGCCAGGAGTGCTGAACCCGCTTTGGGATGCCCCCTCTGTTGCAATGAGTGGAGTAGACTTGTGGAAGGCTCCATGGACTCCTCCATTAGAGGCCACCAGCACTGGAGGACAGAAGCGCAGTATGAAGATGCCGGCACAGCATGGAGGAGCTGCAGAGGACTGAAGAGGTGAATCGACTTATTGTCTGGACAATCCCTTTAAATCCTTGTAAGTTTCAGGCATTGTAACTAAGGTCATTGGGTCAGCATGAAGATACCAAGTATAAGAGATAGGAGATTGGAGAACTCATTATCTATCACCACTGGAACACCCGGCTGCTGCTCAATGATTATATATATATATATATATATATATATATATATATATATCATTAAAATAATAGAACATAAAATATAGTTATCATTAATGTTTCTAATCTTCCTATGAAAGCTACTAGAGATGAGCGAATTTTTTAAAATTCGATTCGACTGATTCGCCGAATTTTCCGACAAAAATCGTTTCGACCCGAAACGCTTTTAAAAACGTCTATTTCTGAGCCTCCTAGAGCCTCAATACGGTTGTAAACCATTCTGCCTTGCTGTAACACGCACAGGATGCGTGCTGGGTTAGTTAAATAATACTTTGAAGAAATATCACATGCAAATCAGAGGCATCGCTAATAGAATCGCAGAGCGGCACAATTGCAGAGAGTTGAAGTGGCATCACTATGAGGGGCAGGAGCCCAAACATTGCTTTAAAGAGACACTGGAGTTGGCAGCAGCAGGAGCCCAAAATTTGGATGAATCACACCCTGGAGTTGGCAGCAGCAGCAGGAGCCCAAATATTACTTTAAAGAGACCCTGGGGTTGGCTTCAGGAGCCCAAAAATTGGATGATTCACACCCTGGAGTTGGCAGCAGCAGCAGCAGGAGCCCAAACATTACTTTAAAGAGACCCTGGGGTTGGCTTCAGGAGCCCAAAAATTGGATGAATCACACCCTGGAGTTGGCAGGAGTTGGCAGCAGCAGCAGCAGCAACAGGAGCCCAAACATTACTTTAAAGAGACACTGGGGTTGGCTTCAGGAGCCCAAAAATTGGATGATTCACACCCTGGAGTTGGCAGCAGCAGCAGGAGCCCAAATATTACTTTAAAGAGACCCTGGGGTTGGCTTCAGGAGCCCAAAAATTGGATGATTCACACCCTGGAGTTGGCAGCAGCAGCAGCAGGAGCCCAAATATTACTTTAAAGAGACCCTGGGGTTGGCTTCAGGAGCCCAAAAATTGGATGAATCACACCCTGGAGTTGGCAGGAGTTGGCAGCAGCAACAGGAGCCCAAACATTACTTTAAAGAGACACTGGAGTTGGCTTCAGGAGCCCAAAAATTGGATGATTCACACCCTGGAGTTGGCAGCAGCAGCAGCAGGAGCCCAAATATTACTTTAAAGAGACCCTGGGGTTGGCTTCAGGAGCCCAAAAATTGGATGATTCACACCCTGGAGTTGGCAGCAGCAGCAGCAGGAGCCCAAATATTACTTTAAAGAGAGCCTGGGGTTGGCTTCAGGAGCCCAAAAATTGGATGAATCACACCCTGGAGTTGGCAGGAGTTGGCAGCAGCAGCAACAGGAGCCCAAACATTACTTTAAAGAGACACTGGAGTTGGTTTCAGTAGCCCAAAAATTGGATGAATCACACCCTGGAGTTGGCAGCAGCAGCAGCAGGAGCCCAAATATTACTTTAAAGAGACCCTGGGGTTGGCTTCAGGAGCCCAAAAATTGGATGAATCACACCCTGGAGTTGGCAGCAGCAGCAGCAGCAGCAGGAGCCCAAACATTACTTTAAAGAGACACTGGAGTTGGCTTCAGGAGCCCAAAAATTGGATGATTCACACCCTGGAGTTGGCAGCAGCAGCAGAAGGAGCCCAAATATTACTTTAAAGAGACCCTGGGGTTGGCTTCAGGAGCCCAAAAATTGGATGAATCACACCCTGGAGTTGGCAGGAGTTGGCAGCAGCAGCAGCAACAGGAGCCCAAACATTACTTTAAAGAGACACTGGAGTTGGCTTCAGGAGCCCAAAAATTGGATGATTCACACCCTGGAGTTGGCAGCAGCAGCAGCAGGAGCCCAAATATTACTTTAAAGAGACCCTGGGGTTGGCTTCAGGAGCCCAAAAATTGGATGATTCACACCCTGGAGTTGGCAGCAGCAGCAGCAGGAGCCCAAATATTACTTTAAAGAGAGCCTGGGGTTGGCTTCAGGAGCCCAAAAATTGGATGAATCACACCCTGGAGTTGGCAGGAGTTGGCAGCAGCAGCAACAGGAGCCCAAACATTACTTTAACCCTTTAAGTGCCAAGCACGTAACACCTACGTGCTGGCTTGGCTGGGCCTTAAGTGCCAAGCACGTAGGTGTTACGTGCTTGAATTTCTTCGCTTCTAGTTTAAAAAATAAAAATCAAAAATACTCACCTGACCCCTTGTTGGATCCGGCCGGGTCTCCTCTTTAATTTGGTGCCATCCGATCCCCCGTGGGGGGTCGGATGGCTCCAGGAGAGCCCCCGGAATAGGCCGCCCCCCCCCCCCCGCTTCTGCAGCAGCAGCTGCTAACTGTAAAAAAAAATAAAAAATAAAAATGACATTCACTTACCTGTGTGTGCGCTGGCTCCCGCTGTCCCTCCTCTTCACCTGGGGGGCCTCCGATCCCCCCCCAGGACTTACCGATCTTCAGGAGAGAGCCTGGGAGGCTCTCTCCTCTCTTCTTCACGATGGTGGCCGCCATCTTGCATCTAAGCCCCGCCCCCTTGGGGGCGGGGCTTATGACGTCATCCCGGTCCCGATCACCGGCTTCAGCTTTCTCAGCTTCTCAGATGCCGGTGATCGGTGCCCTGGAAGGAGGTGACAGGAGATCCTCTGATCTCCTGCCTTCTCCTTCTCTGGATGCCGATCACAGGCATCTGTCAGCTGAGCGGCGAGGGACAAGAGCTTGCAATCGAAGGTAAGTACAGTTAAAAAATTTTTTTTTTTTTTGAATAAAATACTTTTTATTATTGTGTGGTGGTTTTTTTAACAGTTAACCCTTTGTGAGCTGGTAAGGGGTCCATGAGACCCCTTATACCAGTTCACAAGGCTGGGGGGGTGGCAAGTCACCTGCCCTAGCGGGTGGCTTGCCATTAACCCCCGCACCCCCATTACCTGCCTCCCCAAAGGCCAGGGGGGGGGCAGAAGAGCCCGGGCCCACATAGGCTATGTGGGCTCGTAGGCTGCAGGGTGGGGGGGCCACCAAAGCTGGCCCCCCCACTCTGTGCCTACAAGCCCCCATAGCTGGTCCCGGGCTGGTTACTTTGGGTAAGGGGGACCCCACGTCATTTTTTTTTTTGGATTTTTAAGGGTTTTTAACCCTTAAAAATCCAAAAAAAAATGGGGTCCCCCTCCCCGGGAAGGGGGACCCTATGTCATTTTTTTTTTTTAATTAACCATTTGTCATCCAGCAGCTATAAAAGGCTTCTGGGCAGGAAAGGGTGTCTACCTATACATATGTGGTATCGCTGTAACCGGGAGAAATTGGGGTTTCTCACGCAATAAGATTTTATTGACAAACTTACATTTTTTATTACAAAAAAACTCTACAAATTGTAAAAAAATATATTTTTTTTAATTTTTTTCACACATTTCACCCAAAAATGTTGAGAATACACCTAAAAAATACAAACAAGACATTTCATGTTAAAGCCCAGACTCTGTTGAAAAAAACAATATATAATTTTCCTGGGAAATCCCTGGAAATCCTTTCAAAAATGACAGTTGAACATGTGTAGCGCGAAACAGTGAAACTCAGTCTGGCAACAGGGAGTGGCAAATGCTGCAGGTAGGCTGGCAGCGAAAGGGTTAAAGAGACACTGGAGTTGGTTTCAGTAGCCCAAAAATTGGATGAATCACACCCTGGAGTTGGCAGCAGCAGCAGCAGGAGCCCAAATATTACTTTAAAGAGACCCTGGGGTTGGCTTCAGGAGCCCAAAAATTGGATGAATCACACCCTGGAGTTGGCAGCAGCAGCAGCAGCAGCAGGAGCCCAAACATTACTTTAAAGAGACACTGGAGTTGGCTTCAGGAGCCCAAAAATTGGATGATTCACACCCTGGAGTTGGCAGCAGCAGCAGAAGGAGCCCAAATATTACTTTAAAGAGACCCTGGGGTTGGCTTCAGGAGCCCAAACATTTGATGAATCACACCCTGGAGTTGGCAGCAGCAGGAGCCAAAACATTACTTTAAAGAGACACTAGAGTTGGCTTCAGGAGCCCAAAAATTGGATGATTCACACCCTGGAGTTGGCAGCAGCAGCAGGAGCCCAAATATTACTTTAAAGAGACCCTGGGGTTGGCTTCAGGAGCCCAAAAAATGGATGAATCACACCCTGGAGTTGGCAGCAGCAGCAGCAGGAGCCAAAATATTACTCTAAAGAGACACTGGAGTTGGCTTCAGGAGCCCAAAAATTGGATGATTCACACCCTGGAGTTGGCAGCAGCAGCAGCAGGAGCCCAAATATTACTTTAAAGAGACCCTGGGGTTGGCTTCAGGAGCCCAAAAATTGGATGATTCACACCCTGGAGTTGGCAGCAGCAGCAGCAGGAGCCCAAATATTACTTTAAAGAGACCCTGGGGTTGGCTTCAGGAGCCCAAAAATTGGATGATTCACACCCTGGAGTTGGCAGCAGCAGCAGCAGGAGCCCAAATATTACTTTAAAGAGACCCTGGGGTTGGCTTCAGGAGCCCAAAAATTGGATGATTCACACCCTGAAGTTGGCAGCAGCAGCAGCCCAAACATTACTTTAAAGAGACACTGGGGTTGGCTTCAGGAGCCCAAAAATTGGATGATTCACACCCTGGAGTTGGCAGCAGCAGGAGCCCAAATATTACTTTAAAGAGACCCTGGGGTTGGCTTCAGGAGCCCAAAAATTGGATGATTCACACCCTGGAGTTGGCAGCAGCAGCAGCAGGAGCCCAAATATTACTTTAAAGAGACCCTGGGCTTGGCTTCAGGAGCCCAAAAATTGGATGAATCACACCCTGGAGTTGGCAGCAGCAGCAGCAGGAGCCAAAACATTACTTTAAAGAGACACTGGGGTTGGCTTCAGGAGCCCAAAAATTGGATGATTCACACCCTGGAGTTGGCAGCAGCAGCAGGAGCCCAAATATTACTTTAAAGAGACCCTGGGGTTGGCTTCAGGAGCCCAAAAATTGGATGAATCACACCCTGGAGTTGGCAGCAGCAGCAGCAGGAGCCCAAATATTACTTTAAAGAGACCCTGGGGTTGGCTTCAGGAGCCCAAAAATTGGATGAATCACACCCTGGAGTTGGCGTCAGCAGGAGCCCAAACATTACTTTAAAGAGACACTGGGGTTGGCTTCAGGAGCACAAAATTGGATGATTCACACCCTGGAGATGGCAGGAGTTGGCAGCAGCAACAGGAGCCCAAACATTACTTTAAAGAGACACTGGGGTTGGCTTCAGGAGCCCAAAAATTGGATGAATCACACCCTGGAGTTGGCAGCAGCAGCAGCAGGAGCCCAAATATTACTTTAAAGAGACCCTGGGGTTGGCTTCAGGAGCCCAAAAATTGGATGATTCACACCCTGGAGTTGGCAGCAGCAGCAGCAGGAGCCCAAATATTACTTTAAAGAGACCCTGGGGTTGGCTTCAGGAGCCCAAAAATTGGATGAATCACACCCTGGAGTTGGCAGGAGTTGGCAGCAGCAGCAACAGCAACAGGAGCCCAAACATTACTTTAAAGAGACCCTGGGGTTGGCTTCAGGAGCCCAAAAATTGGATGATTCACACCCTGGAGTTGGCAGCAGCAGCAGCAGGAGCCCAAATATTACTTTAAAGAGACCCTGGGGTTGGCTTCAGGAGCCCAAAAATTGGATGAATCACACCCTGGAGTTGGCAGCAGCAGCAGCAGGAGCCCAAATATTACTTTAAAGAGACCCTGGGGTTGGCTTCAGGAGCCCAAAAATTGGATGAATCACACCCTGGAGTTGGCAGCAGCAGGAGCCCAAACATTACTTTAAAGAGACACTGGGGTTGGCTTCAGGAGCCAAAAATTGGATGATTCACACCCTGGAGATGGCAGGAGTTGGCAGCAGCAGCAGCAACAGGAGCCCAAACATTACTTTAAAGAGACACTGGGGTTGGCTTCAGGAGCCAAAAAATTGGATGAATCACACCCTGGAGTTGGCAGCAGCAGCAGCGGGAGCCCAAATATTACTTTAAAGAGACCCTGGGGTTGGCTTCAGGAGCCCAAAAATTGGATGATTCACACCCTGGAGTTGGCAGCAGCAGCAGCAGGAGCCCAAATATTACTTTAAAGAGACCCTGGGGTTGGCTTCAGGAGCCCAAAAATTGGATGAATCACACCCTGGAGTTGGCAGGAGTTGGCAGCAGCAGCAGCAGCAACAGGAGCCCAAACATTACTTTAAAGAGACACTGGAGTTGGCTTCAGTAGCCCAAAAATTGGATGAATCCCACCCTGGAGTTGGCAGCAGCAGCAACAGGAGCCCAAATATTACTTTAAAGAGACCCTGGGGTTGGCTTCAGGAGCCCAAAAATTGGATGAATCACACCCTGGAGTTGGCAGCAGCAGGAGCCCAAACATTACTTTAAAGAGACACTGGGGTTGGCTTCAGGAGCCCAAAAATTGGATGATTCACACCCTGGAGTTGGCATCAGCAGGAGCCCAAAAATTGGCCTAAAGACATAAATATGCAGTTTTGCACCATTTGGAAAGTGTAAAACGTGGCACCATGCTGAATCTAGTCGCATGCATCAGGCATTGGTGGGTGGAAATCCTGGCTGATCCATCCCTGATTCATTTTGACAAAGGTGAGTCTCTCCACATTTTTAGTTGACAGACGAGTTCTCCTCGCCGTAACTATGGCCCCCGCCGCACTAAACACCCGCTCAGATGGCACGCTACTTGCCAGGCAGGACAGCTTTTCCAGGGCAAACTCTGCTAGTTGCGGCCACAAATCAAGTTTGGTTGCCCAGAAGTCCAGCGGATCCTCAAGGTGTGTTGGCATGGTCATGTCAAAGTATGACATGACCTGCTGGTTCAGGTCCTGCTCCAGGTCTTCCTGCTGCTCATGAGTAGCCTCACTATGCGGGTGTAGAAAGCTACTCATTAGCGACTGAAGACTGAGGCTGCTGCTGATGGAGCTGCTGCTGCTGCTCCTGCCAACCCCCCAGCGGCCATGGCAGTGGAAGGTGAGCGCAGAGGTCCCCTCGAGTCAGACCTGCGAGAGTATGGACCATGGCGCAGATAGGCATCGGCCAACTGCCTACGTAGAATGTCTTTGTAGTAGTTCAGTTTGTCCTCCCTCTCGGTGGGTTCAAAAAATGCCCCCATTTTGTGCCGGAAGCGAGGGTCCAATAAGGTGGACAGCCAGAAGTCATCCCGCCGACAGATGGAAACAATTCTGGGGTCACTACGCAAGCACGAGAGCATGCTTCCTGCCATTTGCGCAAGTGACTCGGATGGACTACCTGTCTCCATCTCCACTGCATACTGCCACGGTGTGCCCGGGTCCTCTGTCTCGCCTTCCTCAAAAACCTCTAGCTCCTCTGGCTGCTCCTGCTCCTCCTCTCCTGTCCGCTGACTAGATAAACCAGCCATTTCGCCAAGCCTAAACTGTGTTTCACTGGGCAACTCCTCCTCCTCCTCCTCCTCCAGTTCAGCTCCAACGGGGTTCATGTGGCCATACGATGTAAACGCCATGTCTCCAGTGCCCTGACCAGCCATGGTTTCCAACATGTGCTGTAGTACATGAAGCAGTGGAATCACGTCGTTCATCCCGTAATCCTGCCGACTGACAAATAAAGTGGCTTCCTCAAAGGGCCTGAGCAAACGGCAGGTGTCACGTATGAGCTGCCACTGGTTGACATTGAAGTTACACAGGGGAGTCCCCCTATCTGCTTGGATCATCAGGAAATCCGTGATGGCTTTTCTCTGTTCATATAATCGGTCCAACATGTGAAGGGTGGAATTCCAACGGGTGGAAACATCGCAAATCAGACTATGTTGGGGGATACCATTCTGACGCTGTAGCTCAAGAAGGGTGTGTTTGGCGGTGTATGAGTGGCTGAAGTGCATGCAAAGTTTCCTTGAAGTTGTTAGGATGTCTTGCAGATGGGGGGAACACTTCAGAAACCGCTTGAAAACCAGATTGAAGACGTGAGCCATGCAGGGGGCATGGGTCAGGCTTCCTTGGTGCAGCGCAGACAAAATGTTCTTCCCATTGTCGGTAACCATGATTCTCATTTTAAGTTTTCTTGGAGTAAGCCATGTTTGGATTTCCTGATGAATACATTTAAGCAGTTCCTCCCCTGTGTGACTCCGTTCGCCAAGACAAACCATGTGAAGCACTGCGTGACACCTCCGTGCCCTGCACACATGGTAGACTGGAGGGGCACTGAGACTTGAGCCTACATTGGAGGGTGAGGAGATGGCGGAGGATGAGGAGGCTGAGTCGCACGGTGTCACAGGCCCAACGGGCAGGGAGCGCGGAGGCCGAAGCGGTGTGACCTGTCCAAGTTGCTGCTGCTGCTGCTGCAAAGGGACCACATTCACCCAGTGGGCCGTAAACGACATGTACTGTCCCTGACCGTAGTTACAGCTCCAGATGTCGGCACTGCCATGCACTTTGCTACACACCGACAGGCTCAAGGACTGGCCCACCTTCTGTTCAACAAAAGTGTGCAGCGCTGGTACTGCCTTCTTGGCAAAGAAATGACGGCTTGGCACTCTCCACCTCGGCTCGGCACAAGCCATCAGTTCTCTGAAAGGTGCAGATTCCACCACCTGAAAAGGGAGCGACTGCAGCACCAGCAACTTGGACAGGAGCACATTCAGCTTCTGCGCCGTAGGATGAGTGGGCGCATACTGCTGTCATCTTGCTGATGGATTGCTGGCGGGATGCATGACTTGGAGGAGGAGGAGGAGGAGGAGCAGGAGCGACAGAGGATGGGTATGACGCACAGCTGCCTTCGGCTGAGGTGCTGGAGCCTTGGCTGGCAGAAATTGGGAGCGACGTGCCACTTGGTGAGGAAGCAGACTGGACCACCCCTTGGGAGCCTCGGTTCTCCCAGGTCGCTTTATGGTGACGCATCATATGCTGACGCAGGGCCGTGGTGCCAACATTTGGACCCTGGCCACGCTTCACCTTTTGCCTACATATCTTGCATGTGGCCATGTTACCCTCCTGCGGATGCTTCAGGAAAAACTGCCACACTGCCGAGTAGCTACTTTTCCCACCCCCTGGCCTCACTGATTCACTGCTGCTGTTGCCAACTCCAGGAACCCCTGCTCCACTACCTCCCGATAAGGTAGACTGCCGCACAGCAGGTGCTCTACCCCGGCCCCGGCCGGCTCCAGCCTTTGGAATTGTGCCCCCATACTGACTGCTACCACCTTGCTGCCTCAGCTGCTGACTCCGGGGCAACCTGCGCCCCTCTTCTCCTGATGATGACGATGAAGCCCCTTCATCACCCGGCTCCCAAGTGCGATCGGCTTCATCGTCATCATCATTATCACCGAGTTGTGGCTGTACGTCACTGATGTTCGTGGATTTGTCAACAGTGTCTGGCGCAGGAGCTGGAACGCTCGCAGCACCCACGACACTGTCCACATCACTTTTTGTCTGCCTAGCTAAAGAAGCCACCTCCATTTCTTGGCTGGGCAGTAGCTGCTGACTGTCCTCTATCTGATCGTCCTCCTCACTAAAGAGTGGAGCTGAACCCAAAGCATAGGATACGTCGCTGGGGGAGGGAACGGCGTAGGACA